>ML802985.1:55822-117628 GCA_009831015.1 Picea engelmannii
TCAGGATCCTCTTCTAGTTGGATTGTTGTAGTAGTACCATTGGGTTCTGCATCAATGATCTATATCCTTTTATTATTTTCTGAATCAGGGTCCAAGTCAGGGTTCAACTCTTTGCCTTTGAGTTGGACCACCAATGATTGTATTGAGCAAGATTCATCAGTGTTGTTCCAAGGGATGTTGTGGAACTCACACCACTTTCCGATGTCTTTCTTAGACTTCCCGTTACCCTTCTTTGCCTTCCTCTAGGATCGATTCTCTTGAGGTTGGCCTTCCTTTGTTTGTCCTTCATTATGTGAGTTAGATTTTCATTTTCCATGCTTCTCCCACTTACTCTGTTGCTTGAATTTATGCTCAATTTTGATTGCATATCGGTAAGAATATCCCAGTGAGGAGAAGTCCAAAAAATCCATCTTTGTTTGGATGTACCTATGTAGACCACAACGGTACTTCAAAATGAGGTGTCGCTCAAAGTCTTTCATAACCAGATTTGAGAGTAAGGTATGAAATATGTTAGTGTACTCTGACACTATCTGGTTTCATTTCTGATGCAGAGTTGTCCATCTCATGTATTGTTCAACATAGTTTCCGACATGATAGAAATCCTCCTTTAGGGCATCTACAAAGGCCTCCCAAGTGGGTTCTCTCCCAAATAGTGTATATTCATCCACGATGTACCTCTCCTAGTAATCTTCCCACCAAGATTTTATTAAATTTTTTAATTAAATAAAGTACCAAGGCAAGTGTTTCTCATCCCTAGGTGCCTAAGGGGTGAGAAAGTGTCTAATGTGGGCCCTAGTCATTTAATTTGTGAGATGCAAATTAAAAGGTGACCTTATGACTAAAGTGAGGGTGAGTGAAGAGACATTAAATCTCATCCACACATCTAATCTAATCTCAGCCATTGGATTAGAAAACTCCTCACCTTCCCTCATGAGGTCGATTAGGGTATAGGGGTGCACCCATTCTTGGGTTGTTGGTTCATTTTTGAGAGAGAAAGAGAGAGAGCATTTTTTAGAGCAGCAAGAGAGCAACCATTTCTGAGAGCTAGGGAATGCATCCCAAGGCAAAAAACTAGCATAGAAATTGAGGCAGCAAGGACAGTATTAAAGGCATGTCGTACTATACAGATTGAGCAGGTCGTATAGCAAGAAGAGTAGGCACAAAAATTGAGGCAAGGTATAGTCTAGTAGAAAATATAGTACTGTATAGATTTTTGAATTTTGTATAGCAGGAAAAAAAAGGGCACGAAAATTGAGGAAGAAGGTATAGTCTGTACTGTATGGATTTCATACAGTCCATACGACTATTATTGTGGCACAAATTTCGAGAAGAAATAGTTGTAATGTTTTCTGGAAATTTTGGCACATTTCCCAAGGCAGCCATACAGCATTTATTGTTCTATTTTGGGCTGAGGCATTTGGCATGAATTTCAAGGTGACCATACAATAGTTTGGAGGCACAAAAATTGAGGAACAGACCTGCAATTTATTGCAGAAAATTCTAGGAAGAATTTTGAGGAGTTTGGCTCATTTTCCTGTGTTAAAATTTGGCACGATTGTCGAGATAAGTTTGTCATTTAAATTTCTGAAGATGACTATGCTGTAACAAAATTCTCTGAAGCTCCTAAATAATAAAAATCTCCCTCTCTCACTGGTTTTCCCCTTGTGGGTTTTTCCAAGGTCAAAGTTAGACCGAAATAATTTGTGTCTATATTTTATGAGTTTTTATATGCTACTGATATTTTATTTCTACATTATAAACGATGTTCAAAATCCTCATGTTTCAGTTCTGAAGTTTATTTTCTGCTAATTTTTTATATGATGATATAAAACTAGGTTTGGGCATTTAGCATTGGCTGAAAAATCAGCGAGACTGAAACTAGGTTGGGTTTTGAAAAATTTACATGGTATCAGAGTTGAGTTGAAGGGAAGCAAAGATTTCAGCAGATAGAAATTTGGGACATGAGTCACTTCACAGGGCATATTTTTGAATTTATTATTTTCAGCAGAAAAGGGTCAATGGCTACTGGTTTGAGAGTTGAGGAAAGACATGATGGGGAAACAAATTTTGGTGCTTGGAAGGAGAGGATGATCTTGATTTTTCAAGAAAATGAGTTGTGGGACATTGCGGAAAATAACACTATTCATCATGATGTGGTACCTACTGATGCTACTCTTCTTGCAACTTACACTAAGAAGAGTATCAAGGATAAGAGGTTTATTCTTGATGCCATCAAGGATCATTTGATTCCTCACTTGACGGGGAAGACACATGCCTAAGAGATGTGGGAGTCTTTGACTAAATTGTACCAGAGTACAAATGAGAACCAGAAAATGATTTTGAGGGAAAAACTAAAGAGCATAAAAATGACCAAGGCTGGAAATGTGGTCATATAGCTTACTAGATTGACACAGGTGAGGGATGAGCTTGGAGCTATGGGGGAAGCCATAGTTGACAGTGATATTGTGAGAACAACATTGAATGGAGTTTCAAAATAATGGGATTTTTTTGTGGAGGGCATTGTTGCTAGGGAGAAGCTTCCCGATTGGGAACGTCTTTGGGATGAATTTGTTCAGGAGGAGACTTGGAGAGGTTATGTACATGGCAGTTCATCTACAGGTCATGAGGAGGAGAATGTGGCTCATGCTACCACTAGCAAGAAGAAGTTCAAAAAGGGTCCAAATGGAGGACACAAGCCCAAGGGTGAAGGGAAGAAAGACATCAAGAAATTCAAGTGGTTTTCATGCCATAAGTTTGGGCACTATGCAGGTTAGTGTTCAAACAAGAAGAAGAAACAAACAACAACTTCAGCAGAGGTGGAAGAGTTTTCCAACAAGTTTGACAAGGAATTTTCCTTGATTGTGTGTCTATCCTCGAGGACCACTACTTCAGATACTTGGTATATTGATAGCAGTTCATGAGCACTTGACAGATATTGCACAGTGTGGAGATGCAGAGGTAGTGCTTGGAGATGACTGGGAGGTTAAGGTGGAAGGTTGTGGGACCGTATCATTTCAGAGGGAGTCTTTGCCTCCCATGACTTTGACAGAGGTTCTATATGTTTTGGGCTTGAAGAAGAACTTAGTGGCAGTTTCTACTATTGAGGAGAAGGGATATGAGGTCTTGTTCTGTGATGGGTAGGTGCTTCTTTTCCCTAGAGGATATAGCATCACTTCGGACAAAGTGATTGGTACTAAGCATGAGAGGTTGTACAATTTGTTTTTCCATCCAGTGAGAGCATTGATTCATACTACCAGCAACAACAGTGACCTATGTGAGCTATGGCATAGGAGGATGGCACATTTTCACAATGGGGCTTTGAGAGTTCTGAGGGAGATGGTGACACGAGTTCCAGATTTCAGTTCAGAGCACCATGAGTTGTGCAAGGGGTGTTCTTTGGGAAAGTACACCAAGACTACTTTTCCGAGCAGTGATAGTAGAGAAGCAGGGATACTTGATCTTATACATTCATATGTATGTGGCCTGATGTATTCGACATCGTTGACTGGTTCCCTATACTATGTTGTGTTCATTGATGACTTCTCTCGGAATTACTGGATTTTCTTCATGAATACCAAAGGACAGGTCTTCAGTCAGTTCTAAGAGTTTAAAGCTTTTGTGGAGAACCAGATAGGGAAGAAAATCATAGTCCTGAGATCAGACAATGGAGGTGAGTATACCTCCAAGGATTTCATAGACTTCTATGTAGGAGAGGGCATCAAGAGGGAGTTGATTGTTCCTTACAACCCGCAGTAGAATGGGGTTGCAGAAAGGAGGAACAAGACCATTGTTGGGGATGTGAGAGCCGTGTTACATGATCAGGGGCTACCACTATTTCTATGGGTTGAGGCATGCTACACTGCAGTTTATCTATAGAACATGAGTCCCCATAAGGCTGTGGGGAGTATGAATCTTGAGGAGGCTTTCTCTAGGAAGAAGCCTGAGGTGGGACACCTTTGTATTTTTGGGTGCATCACATTTTCATATGTCCCTTCTGAGAAGAGGAAAAATATGGATCCCATGACAAAGAGAGGAATCTTTGTTGGGTACAATGAGACTTCAAAGGATTTTTGTGTATACATTCCTTCCTTGAGGAAGACTGTCTTGAGGAGGGATGTTATATTTGAGGAGGATGGAGCCTTTAGGAATTCTAGAGGGACAGAGAAGGGTGAGAAGTCTTCACCATAGATTCAGGTGAGTCCACAACAGACTATAGTGACACAAAGTTCAGGGCCACCAGTTTCAGGGACGACAGGTTCACAGGTAACAGGGCCATAGGTTTCAGGTTCGCAGGCTACTGGTCCACTGGTTTCAGGATCAGGTACTTCAAAGTCTACCTCAGGATCATTGTCTTTAGGAGATGGGGTTGAGAAGGGAGAGTCCCCTCCACAGGAAACTACTTCAGAGAGGAGGAAGCCCAATTGGCTTCAGGACAGTTTGAGGGAGGCACAGGGTTTAGTGGGGAATCCTAGACAGGTAGTGAGGGAGAGTAAACCTCCTGAGAGCTACATCGCAATGGTGAGAAGTATTTGATAGTATGATCCTTCCACTTTTGAGGAGGACGCTAGTAGATAGGTATGGAGAGATGCCATGATGGAATAGTACAATTCCATCATGAAGAACGATGTTTGGGAAGTTGTTCCTAGAACTGAGGGGAAGTCAGTGGTGACTTTCCAGGTGGCTCTATAAACTAAAGCATGTTAGATATGGCAGCATTGATAAGTACAAAGCTCGCTTTGTGGCTTGGAGGTTTTCACAGTTTGAGGGAGTCAACCATGATGATACTTTTGCGTCGGTTTTTAGATACACTTTGATCAGGGAAGTGATCTCCATTGCAGCAGAGATGGGTTGGAAGATCCACCAGTTGGATGTGAAGACCGCATTTCTGAATGGACTTATTAAGGAGGAGGTGTATATTGAGCAGCCATTGGGATTTTAGGTGCATGGGAGAGAGTCTCATGTGTGTATACTGAAGAAGTCATTGTATGGGATGAAACAAGCTCCCAAAGCTTGGTATTCGAGGATATATGCCTATTTGCAGCAGTTGGGTTTTAAGAAGAGTGAGGTGTATCCCAACCTATACTTCATTATGGTTGGAGAGGATCCTCTCATTCTTCTACTATATGTGGATGATATTTTCATTACAGGGGCAGAGAGACTCATCAACAACTGCAAGGAGAGCCTTGCTTCAGAGTTCGAGATGACTGACATTGGACTGATGCATTACTTTTTGGGATTGGAGGTTTGGCAGGAGCCTGGACACATCTTCATGGGACAAGGAAAGTATGTGTGTGACATTCTTAACAGATTTCAAATGGGGGATAGCAGGCCCATGACCACTCCCATGATTACCAATTGGAAGAAGCTTCATGTTTCTGAGTCACAGTTGGTGGATTCCACTTTGTATCATCAATTGATCATGTCATTGATGTATTTGGTCAATACCGGGCCAGATATTTGTTTTTTTGTCAACACTCTCAGTCAGTTCATGGTGGAGCCTAGGAGAGTGCACTAGGTGGTAGCAAAACATGTGCTCAAGTATCTTTGTGGTTTGGTAGATTATGGTTTGGACTATCAGAGAGAAGATGGAGTTCGTTTGGTTGGCTATATAGACTCGGATTAGGAAGGATGTGTCCATGACAGGAAAATCACTTCAGGGTGCTATTTTGGATTGGGATTAGAGTTTGTGTCTTGGTTCAATCGAAAACAAAAATTAGTGGCTTTGAGTTTTGCAGAGGCTGAGTATATGGAAGCTAGTCAGGCTAGTTGTGAGGCCCTTTAGCTTTTCAAGATGTTGGTGGGATTATTCAGTGTGCAGTTGAGGCCTACTGTGATTTACTATGATAATCACAGTTGCATAAAACTCTCAGAGAATCAAGTTTTTCATGACAGGTCTAATCATATCGAGATTCGTTATCACTTCATTTGTGGCTATGCTTAGAGAGGAGTTGTGGAGCTACCGTACATATCTACAGAGGAGCAAATTACAAACATACTCACCAAGGAATTGGGCAGAGGCAAGTTTGTATTTTTCAGGGACAAGTTTGGAGTGGTGAATAACACTTTCCTCAGTATGAGGGAGTGTTAAATTTTTTAATTAAATAAAGTACCAAGGCAAGTGTTTCTCATCCCTAGGTGCCTAAGGGGTGAGAAAGTGTCTAATGTGGGCCCTAGTCATTTAATTTCTGAGATGCAAATTAAAAGGTGACTTTATCACTAAAGTGAGGGTGAGTGAAGAGACATCAAATCTCAGCCACACATCTAATCTAATCTTAGCCATTGGATTAGAAAACTCCTCACCTTCCCTCATGAGGTCAATTAGAGTAGAGGGGCACACCCATTCTTGGGTTGTTGGTTCATTTTTGAAAGAGAAAGAGAGAGAGAATTTTTTAGAGAAGCAAGAGAGCAGCCATTTCTAAGAGCTAGGGCATGCATCCCAAAGAAGAAAAATAGCACAAAAATCGATGCAACAAGGATAGTTTTGAAGGCAGACCATACTGTACGGATTGAACAGGTCATACAACAAGAAGAGAAGGCACAGAAATCAAGGCAAGGTACAGTCTAGCAGAAAAGGTCGTACTGTATGGATTTTTGAATTACGTATAGTAGGAAAAAAAGGGCACAAAAATTGAGGTAGAAGGTACAATCTGTATTATACAGATTTTGTATAGTCTGTACGACTGTTATTGTGGCACAGATTTCAAGAAGAAATAGCTGTGTTGTTTTTTGGAAGTTTTGGCACATTTCCCAAGGTAGTTGTACAACATTTATTATTCTATTTTGGGCTGAGGAAGTTGGCACAAATTTCAAGGTGATCGTACAATAGTTTGGAGGCACAAAAATCGAGGAACAGACCTACAATTTATTGCAAAAAATTATGGGAAGAATTTTGAGGAGTTTGGCTCATTTTTCCATGTGAATATTTGGCATGGTTGTCGAGATAAGTTTGTCATTTAAATTTCTGAAGATGAATATGTTGTAACAGAATTCCCTAAAGCTCCTAAATAATAAAAATCTCCCTCTCTCACTGGGTTTCCCCTTGTGGGTTTTTCCAGGGTCAAAGTTAGACCGAAAATATCTGTGTCTATATTTTCTGAGTTTTTATATGCTACTGATATTTTATTTTTGCATTATAAACGATGTTCAGAATCCTCATGTTTCAGTTGTGAAGTTTATTTTCTGCTAAGTTTTTATATGCTGATATAAAACTGGGTTTGGGCATTTAACATTGGCTGAAAAATCAGCGAGACTGAAACTGGGTTGGGTTCTGAAAAATTTACAGATATGACATGGGGAAGGGATTTAAGGAGTGTGAAGGTGATCTTTTCACTGTCGAATGTTTTTTGGATAGAGTAGTAACCTTCTAGCAGATTCAACCATTTTTCTAGAGCATATGCATCTATATAGCCTTCAAATAAGGGGATATAAAAATTGATTTGTACCTTGAAGGGTGTCGCACTTGCAAAATGGTCATTTGTTGAATATGCCTTAGCCATTTCCATCGACAGTCTTCGAAGGATCTGACAAAAATTTTCCATCATCTCTTTCCTCTATCGCACCAGGGATTCCTTGAGAAACGTCTTGAAAGGATCTCCTGATTTGTCATCTCTCTTGTCTTATTCCATGGGAGGTCACTTGGGTTGGAGAGAGAGGTTTCCCTCAAGCGAAACTATCTCAAAACTCAACTCTCTATACCCTGAACTTTTTAGGGATCTTCTCTCAGAAACAATAAGGACATTCCTTCTTTGATACCACTGATCAAGATTATTTTGAGAATGACACGAAGATAAAAATATAATTGATATATAACAAGGAAATACACATGGATAATGTGGAGAACAAAAAAATATAGTGAAAACCAACTTCTATTAATGAACAAGAGAGAAAATTATTTTAGAACACAAAATGGCAGAATGAGGCAGCATATCTCTTATACAACCTAGTAGAGATGTTGGCTATGCTTCATTCACAACAAGATTTACATCACACTCCATTGCATGCTTAAAGGGCCTCCTTCACCTCAATTATATATGAGAGAGTGAGAGGAGAACAATTCCCATGATGCATGTGGGATAAATTGGACTAAGTTTATAAAATTCCATATGCATGTAAAACACTAGGACTTCTCAGGCGATCACCCATCCCAGTACTACTCTAGCCTGAGCACCCTTAACTACGAAGTTCTAATGGGATCCGATGCATTAATGCTATGTTGTAGGCATGTACATAAGACCACTAGGAAATCATTACATGATGTCTGTAATTAACAAATGAAGATGACATTACATTCCATTCCCCATCATAAGGGTGAATATCATGGTTTATCAAAACTATAGGCTCAAAATGGTGATTCAGTGAAAAATGTGGATGGCCACCAAGATCCATCTGGATCACCAACCCCCTATTTATAGGCTACAACCTAAAGGAAGCTGCAAATCGCTAATTTAACCGGCTCCAACCCGAAGGCGGCTACAACCCCCTTTCCTTCAAGGGGTGACAAGTCATGCTTTAGTTGTACTTTATTTACACTAGTTGAGTCTAGTCTTGCATTCCTACCTTGGAATCATCACTAAGAGTGTGCATTACATGTGCATGCATCTAGGAATGGGGGTTTGAGCTTGTTGATCAATATCTTATCATGTTCATTCTTAAAGGGGGTTTTAAAATGATGAAAAAAAAGGTCAATGTGTTATAGGTATTGGGGGAAGTGGTGCAAGGTACGAGGGGGTTATAGGTATTATGGGGTATAAAAAGAGGAATCCGATAAAAATATGGGATATCTAGTAAAAATAACGTTTTTTTAATTGGAAATATGTATTGGGAGGGGGGTTCGACAAAAGTATTTTGGGAGGAATTTTTCAATATCTAGTGAAATCAGGGGTATTCTTTAATATCCCATGAACACATGTGCTATATCATAAGTTCACTAAGTGGAGATCCTATGAGGATAGGAGGACACATTAGTTGTTCATCCATGAGTTCAATTCACTTCACTTGTGCATATATAGTTAATTGATGATTGCATGGCCAATTAACTAATACTAGGTGGAATATTGCTAGTGCTTTTAGTTAGTGCATGTCCATGTGAGGTCTAGAATCTCAATTATGGTGCATTATCCCACCATGTAGATTATATATCTTGTAAATTATTCAAAAATTCATAGTGAAAAAGATTTTCATCCATTCTCTCTTCATTCGTTTTGGTCTCAATCTTGCAATTGTTGTTTCTTCTTTGAAACTAAACTTCGTGTCTAGGTTATTCAACATTTTCACATGGTGTAAGAGAATAGGATATTGTAAGGAGAATAACATACTTTGTTTTGAAGGCTACAAAGGATTGGAGTGCACATAGAGAACAGATTATCCCCCGTCAATGATCCTCACTCCATTCAATTATTTTGAATGGAAGCCTAAAGTTCTCCTTCTCCTAAGAAGCAAAGGATTATAATGGGAACCGAAGTAGTTCCTAATTCCACCATTGAGAAAGATAAGTTTTTTAATAGAATGGATGAAGCATTTTAGCTATTATTCTTGTCAATATCTCTGGAATAGTCTTCCACATATATTTAATTCCACACCAAATGAAGTATGGACTACATTGGAGGGTGTATTCAGGAAACGAGATAAACTAAAAGGACATGCTCTAGATATTGATCTCATCTCATTAATCTCAAGTTGTTATGATGCCCTTCAATACTTATTCACAAATTTTAAAGCTTTGTTGCTTCAAATAAAAACATGTGGAATAAACAAGTAAAAGCAAGGGGATCAACGGATCCTGTCCATTATTTTTAAGTTGGGCCCTAAGTACCCAGTCTTTTTTTATATTTTCATAACTTCAAGGATAACAATGTGAAAAGTGTGAAAAATGCCTCCTCTAGATGCATTCACTAGATCACTCATACATGAGAAATATAAGCTCATAAAAATGGGTTCTCTCAAGAATTCCAAATCACGTGCACTTGCAATAAATGAAAGAATTTTAAAAAAAAGTATAAATTAAATGGAAAGAATGAACATGATCACAAAAAAAGAGAAAACTTCAAATCCACTTAGGAGTCTTCCAACTCCAAAGTAGGAAAATCAAATAAGGAGATACGAGAAATCCAAATGCAATTATTTCAACAAAGCATATCATCCAAAAGGTTCATGCATGAAGAATACTATTTATCTAATGGCACATGTTCTACACCAAAATAATCTTGGATATTGCAAACTAAAGAATGCCAAGAAAAAGCGTGGAGACAATTCACCAGAAGATAGAGGAAAGCACATGCACTTATTTCTATCTCTTCCTCATCAAATGCATGGATCTTAAATTTTGGTGCATCACATCAAATTGTTTCTTCTTAGTATACTCTCTCCTCCTTGAAAACCTTCATAGTTCCTCCCATTTTAATGGGATATGACACTCCTATGAAAGTTTGTGGACAAGGTAGAGTATATCTAAAAAATGCATGTTTTGAGAATGTATTGTATGTTCCAAAACTATCCATAAATTATTTCTTGATCTATTATATCATTGAATATGGAACATGAAATTGGGTATAATTCACCCTAGATCCCAAGTTTATATCCGATATGTTAGATGAATCCAAATTTGTCGTCGGGGAGGTCGATCACCATTACAAGTTGTATTCCTTTTCACATGTTGTTCCTAAATCTGATTTTGTTATGCTTCTAACACATGCAAATAAAGAAATTACATTATGGCATGAAAGGTTTGGACATTTGAATTTTAGGTACTTGCAACATTTAATAAAGAAAGGAATGTTAAATGGTCTACCCAACATCAAATTTATAGATGGATTTTGTCAAGGCCACATCCTTGGAAAACATCTTGAAGAAAAGTTTGAGAAAGGAAAAGCATGGAAAGAACACTCCACTCTTGAGTTCATGCATAATGAAATAGTAGGTCATTTCCCACATCCACCAATGAGAAAAAAAAATATGTTCTTACAGTCATTGATGATTGGTTGAGATACACATGGATCTACTTTCTCAAATTAAAATATGAAGTCTTTGAGTGCCTTAAATATTTAAAGGAACTTATAGAAAATTAATCAGGAAAATGATAAAAATCATTTTCACAGACAATGGAGGAGAATATGTAAATAAATAGGTGAAGCATCATTGTTCTGAAGCTGAAATACAATTGCAATACACATTTCCCTATACTCCACAACAAAACAAAGTAGCTGAGAGGAAGAATTGGTCCCTGAAATAAATGGCCAATTATATGTTGAATGGAAGATCTCTTCCTTCAAAGTTATGGGTCAGGCAATGATTTGTGCAAAATACATTAAAAATAGAGTACCTCACAAATCATTGAAAGGAATGACACCATTTGAATCTTGGAGCGGAAAGAAATTGGAAATCACACTTTCACATCTTTGGATCTTTATATAAGAGTAAATATTTGGAATCCCAAAGGAAAGAATATATTTTTATACGTTATCCATAAGGTGTAAAGGGGTACTAATTATTGGATCATTCAACAGAAAAAAATTTCATCAAAAGAAGTGTCATATTTGAAGAATTTCCCTTCCTTGCATTCCAAGAGAAAACTACAACAACATTGTCCACCTCTTCCTAAAGTTGATCGTAGAGAGGATTCTTTGTGATATTCATATCATATTTCATAATCTGATTTATATATTCATGAGCATGATATTGTTGATCCAGATCTTATACCATGGTGGACATATGAATCCCTACAGAGCGTCAGATATCTAGTGGGTAATCCTTCCGATCCAAGGAGGAACATATCTCAGTTTGAGGGTTCTCAACACACCCTAATAGCTACAGAGTCACTATTACCCATGAATTTGTATATGGTTCTTTCATTTGATTCTCATTCCTATGTAGAGGATGAAGGTAATCCTTTTTGTGAAGAAGCTATGAATGAGGAATACAATTCCCTCATTGATAACCAAACTAGGGATTTGGTTATGCTTCCATGCGATAAAAAATTTGCATAATGCAAGTGGATATATAGGACAAAGAAGTAAGCATATGGAATTGTAAGTAGGGATTGAATACGATGAAACTTTTTCACTATTGTCCAAGACATATTCCATTCGATTGGATCTCACTATTGTAGAAGTAAGAAAGTGGTAGGTTCACCATATGAATGTGAAGAATGCATTTCTTCATAGTGATCTTGAGGAGGAAATCTATATGGAGAATCCACAAGGGTATGTACATAATCCATCACTTGTTTATAGACTAAGGAAATCCTTTTATGGCCTTAAGAAGACACCTAGATCTTGGTATGAAAAAATGGACTCCTACCTTCTCTCTCAAGGTTTCATTCATTGCAAATATGATCCAAATGTGTATATGTTGAGAAATAATAATCCTCTCTTGAGTATAGCATTATAAGTAGATGACTTACTAATAATAGGGAATTCATTCTCCATTGTTGTTGTAGTAAATACCACTTTTCAAGACATGTTTTCCATGACCGATATAGGGATACTACATTACTTTCTTGGTCTTGAAATCAACCAGGCTAATTCGGGAATCAAGACGAATCAATCCAAGTATGTTAGATATCCACTGGTCATATTTCATATCACTGATTGTAAGTCAAATGCAAAACATTTGTCTAGAGTCAATTTAGAATATGGAAGTGATACCCCTATGTTAGATTGTACCAAGTATTGTTAGTGAGAGGAGAGTCTCTTAAACCTCACCCACTATCATCCTTACCTCTCATATGTCACTGGAATAGTTTCCAAATACATGCAAGAGCCACATGAACCACATTGGAAAGTTTCCAAGTAAATACTTTGGTATGTCAAAGGTACCACTAGCCATGGTATACATTATGCAGTAAGATGCACCTTATATCTTGTTGGCTACAAATATTTAGATAGGGATGGTGATGACGCTGATCACAATTCCACCTCAGGGTATGTTATTGGCTTAGGTTCCAACCCTATATGTTGGTCTAGAAAAAAAAAATCATTCATTGCTTTGTCATCATCAGAGACCAAATACACAGGTGCAATCAAAGCTACAACTCAAGACATCTGGTTGCAACACTTCCTCGCAGAGTTTGGTGTACTATTTAGTTGACTAACTATTATCTGGTGTGATAATCAGAGTACATTGAACTTTTCCAGAGATCCAATACAAGAAAAAAACAACCAAACATGTAGATATTCACATGCACTTCATCATAGGCTTAATCCATGGTGGGATCATTGATCAATAATACTATCCCTCTTCTGGATATGTTGCAGACATATTCACAAATACCTTCACCGAGCATAAATTTGCATCTTTGTGAGATCTCTTGAGGGTGAAGGATAGAGATGCATAGTAGTTTCCATATTCAACATTGTCTTTTGAGGGTGGTTTATCTTCCCACTAGTTTTTCACTCTTTCATCATCTTTCAATTGTTTTATGTTCATGTATGCATTGTACGTGGGTACCTAACATGGATTATTGTCAGGGAACATGGTGGAGTATAGGGAAGAGAAAGGGAAATTGTTTTTCAAAGAGGAGAAGCTATGAGAACTTTAGTAGGATGGTTGCATTTGATAGGATTGAATTTCTTTTATACATGGAATAGTCCGCATTTCCAGTATTTCTCTATTCCAACTCCATCTTGTGTGTTCTATATTTTATGTTGGTTCTAATATTTTTTTGTCAATTATTTCGTTGGTTAAGATGTCTTGTGGCATTGGAAAGGATGGGGGTAAGGATACAAGTTATATTTGGGAGGGGTTTGGAAGGGCCTCAATCTTAAGGACCCCTAAATTCACTACCAGGGTTGAAAGAGATGCATTGAAGGAAGAGAAATGTTATACTGATAAGTAAATTACAAAGGAAAAAAGAGAAATTGAGGAATTGGAAACTAAGCTTAGGGGGGAAGAGAGAGCCTCAGTGATATGAAGTTCATGGAGGAAATTCAGGGATGGGTTAAATACCTAGTCTATTCCCAAACCTATGAAACCAAGTTCTGTAGAATAGCAGAGACCTATTTCTTATTAAAAAATTTAACTGTCCAAACCTTGGAAAACAAAAGGGAGTGTTGGCATAGGGGAAGACCCAGGGTTCAATGCTACAACAACGGACCAACAAAACCATAACTACCATCCCTTTTGGAAACACCTCCGAAGCAGATGAAGTCTCACCCAAGGCAGAGGTAGGGGTGGTTGAAGGACTCAAATGTCTTCAACCTTAGCTGGGACATAGATCTGTGATTCTAACACTTAATAGAGAACTCAATAGTTAACATTCATCAATATCCAGTCTTAGTTACAGTGAACTTAAACCCTAATTATAGAGTATCACAGTATTCATTTAGATCTAGGGTACTTAAGCACTAAGCATATGTACATAAGTCATATCTAACATCCATCCATATTATTAAGCACTAAGCATTGATAGATCTATTTATCATTCATATATATTAAAGAACTAAGCAAGTAAACACATAAACATATCAATACATCGCACAAAGCATAGAAACACAACTTGTACGTTGTTCACCCCCACCCTGGGGTTACGTCCACCAACTCTTCTCTTCTCTATTATCTTTGGTAAAGATTCTTACAGGCACATAGCATCCAAGTTCTACTTCGCAGGGGACATGAGATCTACACACACTCTAATATATCCTCCTTCTTCTAGCTAGGGTACAACACCAAGCCTTCATACGATCTCTTATAGTTACTTTCACTAGCCTTGCAATCCTCACATAGTATGCACAAAGCACTTACAACTCTTGATCACATAGATCCAACTCTAGAACTTAGCACACTGGCCTACTAGGTATCTTTCAGTATCTCTCTTACATTGCCTAGCTACTTATTTATACATTAAAAAATAGGCCTAAACATCGGTAAACCCATGGTCCGAAATCCCATACCCATTACATAATCCCCAATCCCAAAAAGGGCCCTAAAAGTGGTTGAGATCTCATGATCTCTGCTTTTTCTTGCGCTCCACCTTCGATAGCCTGTTGAAGTCCAAAAATTAGGTCAAACATGACCAAGAATCCTTAAAACTTGGTCAAGGGCCAACAAATCCCCAACACTCACTTGTGACTCATCCTGAGTCACTCTAATCTAACTAGTTCTGCTTCAAAAGCCTCAAGCTTGGCTCAAGCTGCTTCGACTTGTTATTGTGCCAGGCCTCTTGTTCAGTGAACTGTTGTATGAATGATTTGCTGGCAGATCCCTCTAGGTGTTGTTCCGCTGCAGTGACGACTTGCTCTAGTTCCACTCCTCAGATTTCGATTTCTATGAATATTTGGTAAGCCTCATCCTGTATGGGTTGGAGCCTCTGAGTTACTTCTATAACTCTTTTTTGAATAGTGTGGACCTGATGTTGGGCAGTGCACTTCTCTTGGGATCAATTCATTCTTTCCAAAATTGATAAGGGCTTCAACTACACCTATATTGTCTCTGCTTGTTGTTTCTCTTCTTGTAGTTGTGAGTCCAGTTCCTTCAATTCTGGATTCTCAGTGAGTCGCTCATACATCTGGGCACTGCGATCACTCAGTTCCTTGCATTCCACAAAAATGACTTTGATTATTTCAACTACACTACGAGAAGTTTATTCTCTTTGGTCTCGTGCATCCTATGGTGTGTCGGGTATGGTGAAGAGATCTAAGTTTGCTATGCATTGTTGTAGCTATTGTCTAGCTTCTATGACCTACTCTACTTAGTGTGTGACTTGATCTTCTGCCTATGGTTCTAATCCTATCATAAAGTGGAGGGCTCTGTTGACTATTTCTTTCACTTCGAGTTGCTCTACGAGCAACTGTTCTTTTTCTTGTTGCATCTGTACTTTCTCTGCTTCAAATTTTGACTGGAGAGAAACCTTCTCCTATTCTGCAACTCTACGTTTTTCTACGATTACACCTTGCACTTGCTTCAAGGCCTAGGTGGCTTGTTTTGTTTCTTCTTGTGTGTGACAAAGGGTGACCTTGGACTGTATTAGCTAGTTGGCAGAGTTGGGATGGCTCATCTCCCAACTCTGGTTCTCCTTATGAAAGGGGCGCAGTGGACACTGCACGATTGGACTGAAGGGATTATTGTACCCCTTAGAATTTGACCCTAATTCTATCATACATTTCCTCCTTCTTAGCTTCTTGTTTCTCCATGATTTCCAACAAGGCATCGTTTAGGGTTGTTATGATGAAGTCAAAATCATTGGTAGTGAGCACAGTCTTCATCTTGGTCACGATGGCTTTCGATTTCTTCTGGGAAGAAGGTTTTAGGGGAGAAACCTTCCTCTTCTTTAGGGGATCGGTCTCATCTCTGGGTGGTGTTACTTCTTCTGGATTCTGTTCAACTCCTTTGCCATTTATTTCTTCTACCTTTTCATCACCCCCTTGGTTAGGTGATACTGAAGAAATCTTTCTTGAGGAACTGCTTAAGTCTTAGAACTCTTCGGTCTTCTTATTTCTGTTGGGTCTGGGTGTATCATGTTCTTTGTGTGTGGTCTTTGGGCTGTCAGGGTCATAAATATATGCAGGGTTTTCCAGAATAAGGATGTTTGTTGACCAGTCCTTAGTGATCTCCTCCTCCTTATGTTCATCGGCTCATGTTGTAAGGTAGATGATGTGTCGATTTACGCAGAACTTCATCAGGGGTGGGAACCTCTGTAGGGTGTTCAGAGTCATGCGAGGTTCAACTTCAATGGCTCTCTTCAGCTGAAGGTAATATGTGTGAGAAACAAAGTTTGACTACCACTGTTTGTTCATATCACTCGAGTACCAGAGTTTTGTGAACTTCGCATCAAACGGCTCGAATAGTTCAATATCCAGGAAGGTCGCACCTTCCGGCATATCCTAGGCAACAAAGGTGATGAGGATCAGGATCCATCTAAAGTGAAACTCATATCCCTGATCCTGTGCTTCACGACATTCTAGTTCCAACTAATTAACTAGGTACTTCACCTAGTTCATCTATAGACCTTCCACGCACTTCCCTGCGAGGTCAATGATAAAGCCTGTGACTTGTGTAGATTTGTTATTCCTTACTAAATTTTCATCTATTAACTGGAAATCTAGGTGCACTACGCCATTCTATATCGAGGCTACCTTGTCGCCTCACATCCCCTTTTCAACATCATCGTATGTATCCTTGATCTTCTATGATAGTGTGAAAACTGTGGCTTTTCCTGGATAGAACTCCTACAGGTCGGGTCCTTGCATACTTAATCTTGTGATCCTATGTATCAATGTCAGATCGAATGTGATATAGAAGTCTAGCCATAAATAGCTGCCATGGTAACATGAAAGAAATAACTTGACACAAGCGCTGACTTCCTGGTGCCTTCCAAAGTGGGATTTTCATTACATTTAACAAGGTGGACTGTGCGAGGTTCATCATCCATGGTTGGGGGATTATGTTTGAGTTCTTCCCCTTCGTTCTGGTCAGGTATTTATATGGGGAAACCATACTATAGTTTTTGCGATCTCTGAGGTTGAAGTCACTAAAATTCAACGTTGTGATCTTGTCCTCCTGCAATCAAAATGCATGTATCCCCTTCGGGAGGTAAAAAGTAACCATGGAGTACCCAAAATCTCTTAGCACACTATCACGAATCACTACACCATTTAGAGGCAGGATGTAGTCAGGAAATATGGTCAGGATCAGCTTCGCATTGGCTAGCTCATCTCTATGTTTGGTTCTCTTTTATGCTAATGGTCGAGATGGTCTGACTCCATGAGTAATCGACGAAGAGGCTTGCACTCCTCTCATCGATGATGCTTTTACACCCACATACATCACTCTTTCAGACATGACTCTCTCAGTCATGAGGTCAATGAGTACTTCCTTCGTAGATTATTTGAGTGTGCTAAGTTCTTCAGACATACATGCTCATGGTTGGATATCCTGGGTTCGAAGAGTAACTTATCAATGCAATGGGATATATGGAAATAATGCGATTATCACTGTGTGAAATCAACTATTATGTGGGATTAGCTAGTCACGGTTGGCAAAAGTGTTCTCACTGCGTGGCACGACAGGATAAATAGCTAACTTGACAACGGATCTCTTGCAATGGGTGAGAAGCCTTCATTAACTCAGTTTTGTTCTTTATGGTGTGGTCCCAACGGTCTGGTTGTGAACTTTCTGACCATAAATTCCTTTCTACTTGTTCAAGTTGTCGGTTGAATGGTTATACTTTTTTCAATGGCTATATTGCTTTGCCATGGCGAAGTGCCATGTGACGCAGTTATGATATTCCGACGAAGTTCCAATTTTGCAAATTTTCCTTCTACGAAGTTCCATATGGAACCTTTTGTAACTTTTCAATCTTATCTCTCTTCTTACTTAGTTTTATAGCCTTATTTCTAGTGAGCTTCATCTTAGAATTACTTTTTCCATTCTGATTCTTATCTTCTTTCGGCAGAGTGACTTCACGGTGGTGAGATTATTTCCTAGAAATCAGAGGTAATACTTCATCTGTATCTGGAATAGGTACTTTAGTCTTATGTGGGTCTTCTAATGTTCTTCCCACTTTAACATCCAAGTCTCTGGTTTTAACTAGCTTCTCTTTGTTCTCCTGTTCTTCAATCAAGTGTGTGATCCTCCTAGTAATGAAACCTTTCAAATCTTTCTTCTTTTGTTCTAAGGCTTCTTCTTCTTTCCTTCTAGCCTGATCTCCTTCAATCCAAGGTTTTCCTAGTAACATAGCAAATGGAGCGTTGTTCTCAATAAATTTAACAGCTTCAAATTCTTCCTCCGTCGAAGTTCCATGAGCACTCATAGATATCTGGGTAAGTCTTCCACATAGGGTTATCATCTTTCCTCTGAATAATCCTATTCCTCCCAATGAAGGAATCATAGCAGGCTCCCCTAAAATTTCCCAAGTTCTTTCTGTCATGATATTCACCTGTGTTTCATCATCCAGAACACAGTCAATGTCGAATTCTCCTATTCTTGTTTCAATGCACTCTTTTTATTTGAAGATCTCTGATAATTTGATATGTCGGTGGTCATTCAGGGTTTCTTTCATCTGTAGCAATACTTTTTCTGATTCTTTCTCGGGTTCTGACATAATCTCAATTTTTGGATCTCCCTTAGGGTTTTCTTGGTCCATATTCATCCTTTCAACCTTAATAATCATTCTAGGGAAATACAATACTTCATCGTCCATAGCTTTGCAACAGAGGCAACTAGGTATTCTACCAGGGCATTCCTTAGCCAGATGTCTCGGTCTTCTTCAACTGTAGCAAAGGGTTAATCCTCTCTTTCTCTTAAATGATCCCCAACCACTCATGTACTGCGCACTAGGATCATGGTAGCTAACCTACAAAAAAAAAATTCTAGGATCCTGCATCCATTTGTTAGTCCAAACATTCTCTCTATGCATAGGTATAACATATCTTTCACTATTCTTATCAGATCTACTGATATCAAATATTATTTCTTCTATCAGTATCCTGGTTTTCAAGCTAGGACAAATCTTATCAAACATACCTAGATCGATACTTTAGAAACAAAAATTTCCACTGATCTTATCTTCAACAAAGAACAAAGATTCCAGATCTAATTTTTTTTACTATTCTTACCTTTATCAGAGCACAAAGTGTTCATATCTTACCTCTTTTCTTCAAATCGACCTTCTTTTCTTAGCACAGAGCTTCACAGATCGAGTAGAATACTGTGCACTAGAGAGATAGATCTATGCACAGATCTTTCACAATTTCAGGTCAGATCATTGCACAAAGCTTCTTTTTCCTCAGTTCCCAACAATCACAGTTTTAGGTTAGATCTTCGCACAAAGATTCTTTTTTCTCAGTTCCCAACAATCATAGTTTTAGGGTCCTAACAACGAAATAATTTGTTGGCACAAGGGCAGACCCAGGTTTCAACGCTACAACATCACACCAAAAAAACCCTAACTACCGACCCTTTCAACAACACCTACAAAGAAGATGAAGTCTCACCCGACGTAGAGGAAGGGGTGGTTGCAGGACTCAGATCTTTGAAACCTTAGCTGGGACAAAAATATGTGATTCTAACACTTAACAGAGCACTCAACAATTAACATTCATCAATATCCAGTCTTAGTTGCAGCGCAATTAAACCCTAATTACAGAGTATCACCATATTCATTCATATCTAGGGTACTTAAGCACTAAGCATACATACAGAAGTTAGATCTAACATCCATCCATATTATTAAGAACTAAGCATCGACAAATCTATCTATCATTCATCTATATTAAATCACTAAGAAAGTAAACACATAAACATATCAATACATCGCACAAAGCATAGAAACACAACATGTACGTGGTTCACCCCCACCCTGGGGCTACGTCCACCAACTCTTCTCTTCTTTATTATCTTTGGTCAAGTTTCTTATAGGCACATAGCATCCAAGTTCTATTCCATAGGAGACAGGATATCTGTGTGCACTCTGTCAGATCCTCCTTCTTCTAGCTAGGGTACAACACCAAGCCTTCACACAGTCTCTTACAGTTACTTGCACTAGCCTTGCAAGCCTCACACAGTATGCACAAAGAACTTACAACTCTTGATCACATTGATACAAATATAGCACATAGCACACTGACCTACTAGGTCTCTTTCGATCTCTCTCTTACATTTCCTAGTTACTTATTTATACATTACAAAATAGGCCTAAACATGGGTAAACCCATGGGCTGACATCCCATACCCATTGCATAATCCCGAATCCCAAAAAGGGACCTAAAAGTGGTCGAGATCCCGTGATCTCCGCTTCATCTTGCACTCCTCCTTCGACATCCTATCGAAGTCCCAAAATTAGGTCAAACATGACCAAGAATCTTCAAAACTTGGTCAAGGGCCAACTGGGAGGAATAACAATATATCGTGCATACCATCAGGATATTTGAAGGAAAATTTGAAGATATGTGAAAAGTAGATTTTGGCATTGGGATAATAGTCTCTCAATATACAAATGAAGATGGAAATGAGAAACAATAATTTTATAACCCTAAATTGATCCATACATGCATACCTAGAATGTCATCTTACTTCCTATTTTTCCCAAGCCATCACTGAGTTTCTTTTCTTAAAAACTCATTTTTTGAAGATGTACACACCCTGCACCACTACTGACCGCGTACATACTCTTTCTGCACCACTACAACTTGCATACATATTCTAGCTGCACCATTACAACCCGCCTATACTTACAAAAGTTGCAAAAATTAAAAAGTTGCAAGGAATTTGTTGAGATTACGGGCTATTGGGTAGTTTCCCAACTAATCCACCGCCTATAGCCCATCACCCAATTGAATAACCATCCTTTTGTCATATAAAAGGAGGTGTTGGGGTTTCATTCCTAACCTAATCATAAGAACAATGAAACTTTGCCCGTTTCACATCCCCTCCTTGCCCCAAGCATTTGCAGCCTTGTTGTGAGAATTGCCTCAACTTTCCTCATTTTTTCCCTTTTTTCTCCATAATAGCCCATTACATTTCCCAAGAAGAAGTTTGAGAGGAGAAGTATACACAGAGGTGCACTTGGAGCTTGGTGAAGAGGATCCCATACTAGGTTTGAGGAGAAGTAGTTGACATTGGTTGTAAGTAATCATTGTATTATCAATAAACGAAGTACTTTTCCTATCCCAGAACATGATGTGTCGAATGTTCGCATTTATTTTATGTTTTTATTCTAACATATAACCCTTATTTGTGTATGAAATGTATTCTTGTAGTTCCTTGTTTATCTGTCTTTGAATGCAGGCTAGCTTTGGGAGGATGGTTGCAGGAAGTGGAGCCTTCAAGCGAAGAGGATCTACAAAGTATGCAAAGTAAAGGTATAGTTACCAGATACTTATTATTTTACTTTTCTTGCATAAGTATGGGGTATGTTTGGGGTAGTTAGAAAAGTAGGATACTTTTAAATGGTTATTGATCTCCCTACATTGTAAACCCTGGTGTAGCCATAGGAGGGGTTTTCCCGCTAACATAACTAGCAACCATACTAGGGAAAGCCTCTAGGGTTTTAGGGTATTTTTTGGGTGTTTGATTGGTTTTATACCTTTTGAGTTTATTTTTGAGTTTGATGAGTCTTTAAGGGATTATGGTCACCTATTGGTGCCATACCAGTTCTCCCTGCCCTATCAATCAGTCTGTTTTACTTTTTTTTTCAAAAAGTACAAAGGTGTATGCAGTCTGTTGTGGGTCAGCACGCGTACATACACACCCTACTTTATAGAAAAACCACATACATACATAGGCTTCTTAAGCATCAATTGCGTACCTATGTCAATAATGTTTTTTTAAAAAGAGGCAATCAACCTCTTCTCTGATTGAAGTTTTACTTCTCAGGGTTTCTTGATTAAGTTCAGCGTCTCTAGTTTTTACAGTCGAAGCCTAGGTTGGATTCCAGTTTGCTTATCTTTTTAAAGATTTCTTGTGTTCACTTCGAAATGGTTTGAGGTGAGTCTTTGAGTCTTTGATCAGCTTGGTTAGTGTCTTTAGTGACTCCCTATGATCCATAGTGGGCCAGAGGTCAGTTTAAGTCTTGTCTTGTTTTTCACTTTTTCCCCTTTCACCTTCTTTAAGGAAAAAGAAAAAGAATTTATTTCAAATTTCTTGTTTGAAGCGTTTAAAAAAAATAGAAAAAGATTCCATTTCTTAGTTTGGTAAAGTAGTTAGGGTTTAGTTAGTTTACTTGAAAATAAAAAGGAGTTCAATTTTTAAGTTCGATAACTAATTTTATAGAATTTAAGTAGCTCGTAGTCGAGTGAAAGTTAATTTTAGTTAAAGATCTTGAAAATAGTTAGTTGTGAAAAGTTGGTTTAAAGAGTTAGTTGCAAATCTTTATTGTTAACTAGAAGTAATTTTTCTTTCAGTTTCATTTATTTATCCTTCTTCGTCTCCCATACACATCACTAGTTTCACTACCATTTCCTTGAGTTAAAACAATCCATTTAAAACGAACAGTAATTAAAATCAACCAGACTTTATGTTTAGGCTAGAGCCTTGAATTAGGTTGGAGAGGAAAATATTCAAGGCTTATAAACAAACATTCGATTCAGAGTTAGGGAGTATAAAAATTTCAGTAAATGTGAAAGTTATCCGGGACCCCTCTCTAACACAAGGGATAAACATGAGTTTGCATGAGGAAAGGTAGCAGAGATAACCCCTCCAAAGTCAGACCAAGCATAGTGGGGAATGCATATTCAGGACTTGTCGTGGGATACTGTCGATTGCATTTTCCTACAAATCTTTGTGGATCTCGAATTGATTCAAGGTCCTCAGTTGTCTTCCAGACCACTTGCTTTCGATACCCTTGATAAGTTTCGGTCTGGTTACCCTTCTCATTGTGGTCCACTCGACTATCGACTGTACCCGCCCAGTGACTGTTCACGAGCTAGAAAATTAGTTGCCTTTATTCTAGGGACTTACACAAGTGACTGCAGGGGTATACCATGGTACCTAGGGCAGACATCGGGCCATGCTTTGCAGAGTATACCCAGAGGGTGCTTCTATGTTCGAGTTTCACTTGCACCGGTAGGTTGCTCTAGTTTTGGTTGGCGTAATTGTTCTTCCAACTATATAGTGGTTTAGTTTCTTTATCTTATAGGAACTTTTCTAGTGTGTGCTTGTTTCAAAATGTTAGTAAAATACTTATTGTGTCATTGATATTTTCACAAAGTGGAAGATCAGGAGCTCTGTCAGTTGCGAAGGCTTCAGGACCTACCACCGGTTACATTGGAGCCATGAATGCCACCATTATGATGAAGAATTGACCATCAAGGGTCATTTGAAGCGACCGAACCGTAGGAAACTGTGCCTGAGCCAACTCCAAGAGGAGAACACTCGAATCCGAAGGAACCGACTATTTATTACCTTAGAGCAGAATCTCTCGGGTTGTTTAACCCTCTGATCATTGAATTTTCAATGCCACGTTTGATATAGATTTCCCCTCCAAGGGTAACACATCATGAGCGTCAGATAGTCTTGCAAGTATTTATGGAAGCAAATGTTGCTACTTCGTCAGGGATTCCTCACACTCCCTCAATGGTTGCCACCATTGGGGAAATTCTACCCCCTAACCCACCTTCATCAGACCAAACCACTATGGTATTGACCACCTCTACTTTGGGTAGTGGTCTAATTCTGTATATGGCAACGACCACTACTCAATTCACACAGAGTGCGACAGGCCCTCCATTTTCATATGGGATGCCTGACTTTGATACAAATTTCGTCCTAACCTACTCCACTTTACAAATCATGGTTCTAGGGCAAGGGAGCTCAAACGCTCCTTTACAAGGGTCCATGGGGGGCACCTCATCCCCCTACAATTTTATCCTTTACAGACGGGGTCATATACCTCCTTTGTTCCCCTCGCTTGGCGGTGCTTCCCAACAACTCGTCGGACTGAACAGGAACTACATCTTGTTTGGAGAAGGTATTCTAGGACCGTTTTCCTACACCATGCTAATGGGTTATATGGCATTCTCTTTGTTTGACGTGTTTGGTAATAACTCTTTTTCGTGAGCTTCCATCTCGGCTGGGGGTAGCCCTAGTTTTGGAAACATATTCTTGTGCAGGGTACTATTCCTACACAGGGGGAAAAAATGAGTCTTCTCCTCACAAGGACTCTAGAATCCGTGGCAGGGATCGGTTCCCTCGTCAGGGATTCCGACCAGGGGAAACCCATTCCATGGTCAATGGAACCCCGGGCAAAGCTCAATACCTATGTCTGTCAGATCAACAGGGGGAAACCCTTTCCAAATATTTGGAACACAATGCATGGAACAATCCTTGCCCAGACCTCAACGTCCAATTAAAATAATCAACCGATGATGTCCCAACAAACATAGTATTCGTACGTTGGCCAAGGCCATGGTGTCTACCAAAACACTGATCAGCAGCCCAACTTTTCCTAGCAACCTTGTGCCAATCAAAATCTAGGATCCCTTTTTCCTATACATAGTACTCATCCCAAGCTATCATTTCTAGCAACGTTACATTTTCCATACTTGTCAAGGTTTCTCAAAGACCCGATTTGTCATGATCTGCGTTGCCCCCCCATGCCGACTAAGTTTCGCTTGAATATTAAAAAAATCAAAGGCAAGCCTGATGAATATCCAGGTGATCATGTGACCAATTTCCACCTACGACTCTCATCAAACTCGCTGCAAGACAACTCCATACAGTTACGCATGTTTCAACGCAGTCTTATCAGGGGTGCCCCAAAATGGTACATTGAGCTTGACCACTAAAGGTACTCTTACTTTAGCGATTTGGCGATGGTTTTCCTAAACTGTTTACAACTACCTATGAGATATGATGTCGGTACTGAATTCTTGGCCAACTTTGAGCAGACGAAGCCTGATCATATCTCAAATCACATCTGAGAATGGTCGCAAAAGAAGAGTTTGATAAAGGTACAGGTCCCACTGAATTTCCTATTGGAGTGGTTCCTGAAGTCTTTGGTACCTCAGTTATCAAAGGACGTTGCAACTTCGGGAGTGTTTTCAGAGGAGGAGGCGATAATGAGAGATCAATAAATTGAACTGATATACTCTCAGTCTGGTTTACTCTATGAGAATTTTCCAGATGTGCCACGGTCCATCCTTGACAAGGCCAGACACAAGTCTAGACCACATGTCGACAGTATAGTTGGTTCAACACAAAAAAATAACGTTGATTAGTTGTCAAATCAATTGCAACAATTTTTGATACAGCAGACAATGGCCAGCTAGGCCTCTGGTTTGGCTGCTCCCCCTACCCAAACTTCAGACATACACAATGTCTAGTCGACGAACCCAAAGGCCAACCAACAACCCGACGGAAATAAAAATCAATGAAACAAGAAGGGTAAGGGGGATAATAAACCCAACAATAATGATGGTGGGGGAAATACATAGAAAATAAAGTTGAAGTATCTATGTAATCTTTGCAAGAAGGACCACGCGACTCACCTGTGCCCTCAACCTACAGAGACCCAAATGTTATTGGCGCAACAACAACCTATTGTGTTAACGAACCCATTTCAACATGGGTAAAATATGACTCAAGCCTCTTCGATCGTGGATGGGGGTATTCAGGGACCCCATCCATCTTCTAGTAAACCCTCAGCCATGAACATTTATATGATGAAAGGTGAAGCTTACATAGAAACTAGGGCACATGATTACAGAATGCTAGAAACTACTGAAAAGGGTAAGGAAGCCATAAACCTGTCTGTTCCTCTCCAGATTGAGAAGACGATGGGAAAAATAATGAAACACATCCCGAAAAGGGAATTCAAGAAATCTTCCCATAATCTAAATGCGAGGGTAGCCCATAATTACTTTGTGGTGGTGGATTTTGTCACAAACCCCTTACACGATGTCTACTTTGGAGGTCCTCCATATCTACCCTTCATAGAGAAAGGCTTTGTTGTCCTCTTTGGGATCTGCTGAGGCCTATAATCTTGGAACGATCTTTCTTGATACGACTGACTTGAAACCTCATCTCCCTTACCACGTTGCATTTTAGATAGTAATGGCTCACCCCACGTAATATTTTACTTGAAATATTTTTCGTACAATGGTTGACAGGGGCACCTCTACTTGTGTGATGTCATTGGCGTGCTGGAATTCCATTGGCCAACATTTTTTGTCTCTGTCACCTACTCTGATTATTTATTTCGACGGTCGTTATTTAATACCAGATGGAATCATCCCTCCTTTCCCCGTGCATTTAGGAGGAAAGACCTTGTGTGTCAAAGTTTAAGTGGTTGATGCACCTCTCGACTACAACCTTTTGTTAAGAAGGAGTTGGACTTATGCAATGCATGCAATGGTTGCCATAGGTTTTTGGGTCTTGTTGTTTCCACGTGAGGGTCGAATCATAACCATTGATCAGTTGTCCTTCTCCAAGCCTGACCCTTCATTAGGGGAAACCACGGTCTCGATGATTGATAACCCTCATCCTGATGTCATCAACGTGGGGGTTGGTTTGTACCCACCTTTGATGGGTACTTTCGATTACCCACCTCCCTCTGGTGATTTCAAGTTCATATCGGTTGCCCCCGACCAACCTAGGGCTGAAATTTTCAAGTGTCCTCATTCTGAATGACTTACTTTAATTATCCTTGGACTCTTCCTTCCCCATCAGCTTCGATGGAAGGGACAAAGAATCCTAGCAAGGCCATTCCCTTGTCCATGCCAAAATTTGCATGCAGTATTGTCCAACAAGCTTCAGTCGACCTTGATCTGACTCCCGCACAAGAGTTAGATCCAATTCTCGAGCCTATTTGGGTTCAAGGTTCTCTCGCCAATGCAAATTATTTAGATTTGGTATTTCCCTCTGATGAGGTGATTATAGAGGCATTAACTAGTCCGGATAGTCCCTGGGATGATCTCCATCATAGATATTATTTTCTCCCTGAGTTAAGAAGAATAGAGGTAGGTGAATTCATGTTGAATATGACTGGAGATGGGTCTTGTCTTATTAATCCTTTGGCTACACACATAGTTTATGCCGAGGCTAATATGGAAACTATCACTGAAACGATACCTATTGACATCTCTAGAACCCCTAGCATCATGGAGAATGTCTTCGTCGGATCGAACTTCTCCCCCAAGGAGATTTAGATCTATACAGATTTATTTAAGGAATTCTACGAATTTTTTGCTTGGTCTTATGAGGAAATACTAGGCATTGATCCAAGAATCATCGAACATGAGATAATGATTGATCCTGACGCCAAACCGGTCTGATAGAAGATTTGTCCGGTGAATCCTCAGAAAGAGGAAATTATTAAGGCTGAAGTAGAGAAACTTCTCAAAGCCAGTTTCATCTACCCCGTTCAATTGGTGTCAAATCCCATCTCGGTCAACAAAAAGCAAGGTATGATTCGCGTGTGTATGGACTTCCATGATTTGAACAAGGCTTGTCCAAAGGATAATTTCCCCACCCCATTCATTGACCAAATTGTCGATGAATGCACAGGCTGTGAGGTCTTTTCTTTCATGGATGGTTTTTCAGGATACAACTAGATACAGATCAAACCCAAAAACCAACATAAAATAACTTTTCTTAGTCTGTGGGGCACATTTTCTTATCGTAAGATGCCTTTTCGCTTGAAGAATGTTGGAGCGACTTTTCAGTGGGCCATGTATTTTTATTTCCATGACCTTAGACATATATTCAAGGCTTATCTCGATCATCTAGCATCATGATCTCACAAGAGAGTTGATCATCCCACACACCTCCAACTAATCTTTGAGCAATGTCGCTACTATCAGATTCACTTGAATCCCAACAAATGCAGTTTCTGCGTGATGTCAGTTCGTCTTCTAGGTTTCATATTTTCAACAACATGGATCATGTTCGATCCTCTGAAGGTTGAGGCGATAGTTCAGTTTCCTCCCTCGCGCATAGTCCCTCAACTTCAAAGCTTACAAGGAAAAGTGAAATTTCTTCGGCGTTTTATCGCAAATTATGTCGAGATCACTAAAGTGTTCATGCATTTATTGAAGAAGGGAGTTTGTTTCCATTGGGATGAAGTCTCCCAATTCTCTTTTGAAGTGTTTAAATGTGCCCTCACGTCTACCCCTCTGATGTGGCCTCCCAATTATAATAAATATTTCTTATTGTACTTGGCCTCCATAGAGTCGTCCATCGGTATGGTCTTGGTTCAAGAGGATTATCTGCTCAAAGAGCATGTGATTTACTACCTGAGTTGAGGCCTGGTTGGACTAGAACTCAACTACTCCCATGTTGAGAAGCTTGCGTTGGTAGCAGTGCATGTTGTCCAATGGTTCTATCATTAAATCCTGCATTGCAAGACCACCTTCATTTTCGTTGTGATTCCATTTCAATATGTGTTGACACGACACGTCATTGGAAGAAATATCAGTAGATGGATTGTTATCCTCCAGGAATTTGACTTGGATTTTGTTTCCGCAAAATCCAAAACATTGTTGGTCTTCGCAGATATTATTTCAGAACTTCCAATCAAACCAGGTGATGTTAAGCCTGAAGAATCACCGATTAAAGGAGGTATTTTTATGATTTCATCTTCAGATCCCTGCTATGGAGATATACTAGTCTATCTCCAGAATTTGAAGTGGCATGCCTCTTCTTCTCGTGATGAGCATCGACGTATATGATATCAGGCACGAAACTATCTCATCCTCGATGACACTCTATATCTTCGAGGTGTAGATTGCATCCTTCGTCGGTGCCTCATTCATGAAGAAGCGGTACTCATTCTTAACAACTTCCACACTAGAGCATGTGGTGGTCATTTTTCTGGGTTGGCCACAACCCAAAATATTCTACGAGCTGGTTACTTTTGGCCAACATTAATCAAGGATTGAATTGAATCAGTCAAGAAGTGCCACCCATGTCAGATCTTCTCCCCGAAGATGAGGGCGCATCCCGCTCCCATGTTTCCCGTCATTACTATTGCTCCCTTCACCAAGTGGGGGATTGATTTTACTACTTTACAAAGTGGGTGGAGGCTATCCCAACATTCAATAATGATGGAGAAACAACATCTCTCTTTATTTTTAACCAGATAATAGCAAGGTTCGACATCCCGAAGGAGATTTTCAATGACCATGGCAGTCACTTTCAGAACAAAATGATGTCCAAATTAAAATCAAATATTGGGTTGAGGCAAGATCATTCATCACCCTATTGCCCACAAGTGAATGGTCAGGGGGAAGCTATGAATAAGTCCCTCAAGACTATTCTGCAGTGAACGATCAATTCTTCCAAGTCCAATTGGAATTTGATGTTGTACTCGGCGTTATGGGCCTACCGAATGTCTATAAAGACTTCCACTGGTTTCTCACCTTTTCAATTCATTTATGGGATGGAAGCAGTCTTGCTAATAGAGTGACAAATCCCATCTCTAAATTTGGATGTAGAGTTATTTCCAGACACTTCACCTCTTGAGGAATGCTTATTATATCTCGATGAGCTCGATGAGAAATGTCGTGATGCAGCCTTGGCCAATGAGGCTCACAAGCAACAAGTCAAGTGTCAATATGATCGGCCCATTCATCCTCGGATTTTCTCCAAAGGAGAACTTGTTCTGGTCTATGACCAAGATAAGGATCCCCCGGGGGCAAGCAAGTTCAAACCCATTTGGTTTGGACCTTTCAGATTGAAGGAGGTCTTAAAGAAGGGAGCTTATCATCTAGTTGAATTTGAGGGAAGTGCTTTGGCGGAGCCTGGAAATGGGCTCGACCTAAAAAATTATTACTCGTAGGTTGGTCGCCTAGGTGAATTCTTGTACATATGTATAATTCTTATACAGTAAGATTTTGTCTGTTTGTTTTATGGACATGTCCTTATTTATGTCATTTTTTTCATTGTGGCAGATCTCAAATGAATTAGAGGTGTTCCTTAGGTTCACGGAAGACACTAGCTGACACGCTCGGAGGCTTGCTTCCATGGCTTGGGTGATTTTCACGCCTCAAGTCAAGTTACTATATTCTTGAGGTATCTATCTCGGTGACGCTACAAACAATGTTTTCAAGTACAACGCAGTGATAGAGTTTCTTCGTGACACTTCGTCACATAGTATCTCTCAACTCCGGGTCTTGTTAGATGCACAGTTGGTTGTGTCCTAGTTAAATGGGGTTTACCGCCTTTATGATCCTACTTTACACTGATGATTCCTTAGGGTACATCTCTTAGAACGCTACTTTGATTACATTACGTATATCCATGTTCCTAAGAGATTAAATCAAATGACAGATACTCTATCTAATCAAGTATTAGATTGGAATTTTCACACACATAAAAAGAAGCACACATATACACGTGTACATACATTTGTAAATAAATGTGATCCATAAGACATAAATATGTAAATACATACATATATATATATATATATATATGAAAAAGTGTCATATTACATCGGTGGGCATGAACACTTCAAAAATACAAATCTAGTATACATCACGGGGCTTATGCCCTCAAAAATATACAAAGAGTGCGCTTGCTACATAATAGGTCCATACTATCTAAGAACGAGGCCTATTGGTCCTGCCATAGTGAAAAATGACATTTTCCAAATGCCGGAAGAGTTGGAACCAAGTCCATGTCACCCAACTACATGAGGCTGCATCGATGGAGGGAGATCCTCAATCTAGGCCATGGTAACTACACAAGTGAGCATGGTGAGGTTCCACTCCACCCATCTCAAAACTCTCTCAACCTCTCAGGATGGAGGTCCCCTTGTTGTTGTTGTTGCTAGTCCGATGACTGCTTCTAGTATTGCCTCTGGTCGAGGACATCGCCTTGTCCTCGAGAAGTTTGTCGTATGCACTAGTCCTACATCTATACATAACAGATACATAGTTGTCACACACTTTGATTTACATAAAAATTATATATAAAAAAAAAAATTAAAAATTAAATAAACTTTAAAAACACAAGTACCTATCTCTCCTCTCCAGGAGATACGGGCATGTCTAGATCCATAGAAAATTTGATTCCATCATAGGGGTAGTCCTCTATTGTGAGAATCTATCATGCCCACTAGTTAAAGAATGTGTCGTCGAAGGCCTCTATGGTCCTTCCTCCCCCCTGTCGTGGTAGCAATGTTGCCCATATACACACTGTTGGGAAGGAGGCCACATGCCCCTGCACTGTCTCTCACAGACTAAGGATGGGTACCCTCTCAAAGAATAACAAGCATAGAATGGTACCAAACCTGAAGTTCTTATTACTCCACCCTCGACAATCTATGAGATGCCTCTTCATGCATTCAAGCATGGTCATGCTCCAGTCAAATACTTGTACGTTTAGGCACTACATTGCACAATACATGTGCACCAAAGAGGCTTGGCGTAAGGCCACAGATCTAGTAATCTTCCCAATAAAAAAAACTATTACCTTCAGTGATAGGTTGGTAATATTGTGGATGGGAACCTGAGAACCTACTTTCTCAGTGATAGACTCGCAATGTATTACAATGAGCTCGGTGATGTTGTGGGGCCCAGGGGGAAATGTACGTAGATTGACTGGTTCCCCTCTCCTTGAGAGGCATGTCAAGAAGTGAATGTCCTCAGTTGTTGGATTCAATGACTTCCCCTCAAGAATAAACATCTCCGCGTCAGGGTGACAATAATCCACCAAGGAATTCAACAGCTTGGATTGTGCCCTCATGAGTGGACACCGGTAGAAATTACATAACCTATGTTGTTTCAATGCAGTGATAGTAGTAGGGTCCTCATTGACCAAGATATCGATCTCCTCGTGTTCCCTCTCCCTCTAGTGGACATACATCCTGTTATATGACAAGTTCAATGGGGAGTTAGCTCTTGCATATTCATTTTTTCTATGCTTTTGAGGGTGTACGTGAGTTTTCTTAGACACAGTCATGTATGCACCTGGGCATATTTTTTTTTTACCAAAGGAATATGTTATATGTCCTTAGACAACCCGTGTACACGTACAACCGCCCTTTTTTAGAAGGGTGTGCCCCCCCCCAAAATAAAATAAATGCTAAATTGAAGTATTGAAATGAAAGAGGGATGAGTTTATACTTACTTGGTCTGAGCGGAAGTTCATTTCATCCTTTGAAGCTCCCAAAATCAAATTTTTTAGCAAAGGGGTCTTTTTCTCTTTTTGGTTATTTCTCGATTTGCAATGGTGAAAATGAGTTGTTAGCTTCTATTTATAGACTTTTTGGCCCTTTTTGCCACTTTTTTTAACCCTTTTGTCGTTTTTTCTGGCTTGAAAATCATTTAATGTGGTTCTTGAGTTTCTTATTGGATGGTACAATGCACTTCACTTTTGGTTTGGAAATTTTTTTGGGAGATTGGTCACTTTTAAGGGTCCTTTGGTAAAAGTTATTTTTCCAACTTTTTGCATATAAGTTAGGATTCCACCTCCACTTTCTGCATCTCATTTTCTTTTCTTCTTTTCCATAGGATCAATCCCACCAAAGTGTGACACAAAACCATCATTGCTACTTTAGAAGTGTCATAATTAGGTGATAGAGCCTACCTTTACATGGATTCCCTAGATAGATCTGTGTTTCATTTTGGTGTTCATGCTGTCTCTTATGAATTTAGGCTCGGGAGTCCTTGTTAGTCCTGTCCTGATTACGAGATTGAGCCTCATATGTCTCATGTGTTATCACTCTTGGACTCACCCTAGGGACTCCCAAAAATGAGCATACTTTATTGACTTTCAAGCTCACTTTAAGATCCAAAAGCAACATCTAGTGAGACTACATTTATGATTTTCAATCTTGTATGGATTGACTGAGAAAAGTAACCTCTTGGAGTCTTCTTTAATCCCTTTTTAGACTCTCTAAACATGAAAATATTTTCGAGGGATCTTGTTATCCTTCACGCTCACCAAACTAAAAATTGAAGGCACGTCTATCCAGTAGTAGTTTACCCCCTTTTCGGTCCAGATGGTCAATTTTACGAAAAAATGTATACTCTAGGAACTTCAGTTCGCTAGAAGAGTATTCTCAGGTATAAGTTTAACCCTTTTTCAGGCCCGAGGGACTAAATTTATGAAAAAGGAACCCCCATGAAGTTTATAGTTAAGCTTTTTTCAGACTCCCTAAAATCAAAAAGATCATTGATTGACCTTGTTCCTTCACACTCATTAAATTGGTCCAGAAGAAAAATCCCCCATGGAGTCCATTGTTAAGATCTTTTCAGACAACTTAAAATTGAAAAGATCGTCGAGTGACCTTGTTCCTTCACACTCATTAATTTGGTATAGAAGAACATCTATTGGCATGAGTTTATCCCTTTTTTTGGACTATGTATTAAGGAGGAAAAATGTACACCTCAGGAGATTCCTCTCGCCGGGAGAGTTCTCCTCAGTAAATTTTATACTTTTCCAGGCTAACGAGACTAAATCTAGAAAAAGGTTGTGAGTCCATAGTTAAGCTCTTTTCAGACTCCTTAAAATTGAAAATATTGTCGAGTGATCTTGTTTGTGTCACACTCGTTAAAATGGTTTTGAATAGATGGATTTTCGGTGCTAGTTTATCCCTTTTTCGAACTAACTAGACTATTTTTGAAAAAGGTACCCCAATGGAGTCTTCTTTTACATTTTTTCAGACTCTCTAAACATGAAAAAACTACCGAGATTACCTTCTTTGGGCTCGTGAAAAATACATTGAAGGGGGTTTCATCGTGTCCTACTAATCACATTTATATCTCTATGCCTTTGGCTTAATGAAGGATCCATGTTTCTCTCAATTGAACCTTTGAAACATGCCTTATATGCAAGCCTTGTAGCACTTTTCCTCTGTGACCTGACACCTTGACCCATGGAGGAATTTTTCCCCGAGTGTCCTTTTCCTGCACATGTCTCCTTGATATGAACATTAGTGTGTTCCTTACACTTGGAACTAGTATGCTTGCGAAAATCGTTCCTCCTTTGTAACATAAAATTCTTTTATTCTTTTTCATTCTCTTTAAAAAAATTGAAAAAGACAAAAAATCAAATAAACCCCAAAAAGAGGACGGGAAATATATATTCTTTTTTGGCAACACAATGAGTCACCCTTGGACAAAGAACATCCTTCAATTTGTTCTTCAATATTTTGAATTCAAAATGACCTTAGGAAGTTGTTCTCGCTACATAGAGCTATGTCCTCCTATGTTTGGTATTCTTCCAAACACATGGAGAGTTTGTGTTTCCTCCTGCATCGTGAACTTATGTCAATGCCATGATGCCTGAGTCTAATCTCCTTTTGTTCTCTTTTCCAAGGGAAATTTCACCCAGCTTGAGTCGACCTTTCTATAGTTTGTCTCTTGACCTCATTCCCAGCCATCCCGAAATTCCAATCAAGTCCTTGTTCGAAATCAATGAAGTTCTTTTCCTGATCACCGATATCCTGTTGTATGTTCCCCTACGAGCCATCGAAGACCTCTGGGTATTAAATTTGTACACTTATATTACACTCCTACCCAATTTTTGAAGATCTTGAATTTGTTTCTCAATCTCTGAAGGTCTCATCTCTAGCCATCAGGTGTCACTGGCTTCTTGAAGATGAATACTATACATGTATACCTTTAATTTTGAGATGTAGATCTAATGTGTATTGCTCACAGCTACACTTTATATAGTTATATGACATGGATATGCAGTGTATTTGATTGACAACCATGATTTATTTCATCATGATCATGGGTATGCCTGCCTCAGAGAGATAATTGTTATTTTTGTAGATGGCACCTCTCGAACTCTAGTCCTGGGCTCACTCGCTTCGTACATTGGTGAATATTTTGTAATGTATTTCGGCCATTAGATGCTCTGACCTCACACATTAGGGGGCATCTGTTATAACCCTAAATTTCTCCATACATGCATATCTGGCATTTGGCCCTCTTACTTACTATTTTTGCCAAGCCATCATTGAGTTTCTCTTCTTAAAAACTCATTTTCTGAAGATGTATGTGCCCTGCACCACTACTTCCCGTGTACATATGGTTCATGCACCACTACACCCATGTATGTACGGTAGTTGCACCATTACAGCCCATGTATACTTACAAAAGTTGAAAAAAATTAAAAGTTGCAAGGAATTCATTGAGATTACGGGTTATTGGGTAGTTTCCCAACTAATCCACCGCCTTTATCCCGTCACCCAACCGAATAACCATCCTTTTGTCATATAAAAGGACGTATTTGGGTCTCATTCCTAACATAAGCATAAGAATAGTGAAACTATGCATGTTTCATATCCCCTCCTTGCCCCAAACATTTGCATCCTTGTTGTGAGAATTGCCTCAACTTTCCTCATCTTTTCCCTTTTTCCTCCATAAGATCCCATTCCATTTCCCAAGAAGAAGTTTGAGAGGAGAAAGATACGTGGAGGTGCACTTGGAGCTTGGTGAAGAGGATCCCATACTGGGTTCGAGGAGCAGTTGCCGACACTGGTTGTAAGTAATCATTGTATTATCAATAAAATAAGTACTTTTCTTGTTCGAGAACATGATGTGTCGAATGTTCACATTTATTTTATTTTTTTATTCTAATATATAACCCTTATTTATGTATGAAATGTATGTTTGTAGTTCCCTGTTTATCTATCTTTGAATGTAGGCCAGCTTTGGGAGGAGGTTTGTTGTCAGTGAAGCCTTCAAGCACGAGAGGATCTACATCGGACACGAAGTAAAGGTACAGTTACCATATCCTTATTATTTTACTTTTCTTTCATAAGTCTAGGGTACGTTTGGGGTAGTTAGAAAGGTAGGACACTTTTAAATGGTTATTGATCTACCTACATTGTAAACCCTGGTGTAGCCATAGGGGGGTTTTTCCCTCTAGCAAAAAGGAGGTCTCCTTGTTTCATCGGGTACTCAGGACAATCCCATTGTTTTGGATGAATACATACAACCTTCAATGACAACAAATAAGGAAGAAAATAAGACCAACGTGGAGGTGGATAAATTTGTAGAGGAGAATGATCAACCTCAATTTTTTTGATATTTGGTTTTTCTTTTAGTTTTTATGTTAATATGAATAATTATAGAAAATTACCTTTAATAATAACTTATTTTTTGAATTCATAGATGGAAGGCCCACTAAAAATAGTATAAACAAGTATAATAATGCTCTTATACACTGAGAAATCTAATTTCCCTTCAATAACTTAGTTTTATACATTATGTGGTAATATACAAATGTTTTTTATATTTAAAATAATAAAATAATTTATTTTTTTTCCTACCGGAGAAGTCATATTAGAAAAATCATGCCTATATTAAGAACTAAATGTCATTAGAGTAACTTATTTTTATACATTATGTGGTAATATAAAAATGTTTTTTTATATTTAAAATAATAAAATAATTTTTTTTTCCCTACCAATCATGTCCATGAAAGTCATATTAGAAAAATCATGCCTATATTAACAACTAAATGTCATTCATAGTGGGTGACATATTGGATCGCACCAAATAATATTGTGAAAGAAGTATATATACAAACATACAAAATGAGTATAAGATAACAATTAAAATTTTAAAGAAAAAGTTGGTGGTTCCCTTTATGGATATCACTACCTATGTAAATTTTGGTGTTTATAGAATATGGGAGTGGGTCACATATTGGGTCGCACCAAATAATATTAGGAAAGAAGTATATATACAAACATACAAAATGAGTATAGGATAATAATAAAAATTTTAAAGAAAAAGTTGGTGGTTCCTTTTATGGATATTAATACCTATGTAAATTTTGGTGTTTATAAAATATGGGAAATTAGAGTTGTTTTTTAAGTAGGTACAAATTTCAAAATAAAAATGAATTTATTATATAATTAAAATCATTTAAATTAAATATTAAGTTGTATCTAAGTAAAATATCATTTGTTCAATCTCTACTATAAAAGTGAATGGGAAAGCCTTCCTTGATGAAACAAATATATCTTTAAAATATGAAATTTAAAAAATAATTTTTTAATAAATATTAATTTGCAAAAAAAATGTATTTAAATTTAAAACTATTAAAATTTTTATACATTTCATATTATTATTGAAAATATTATCAATTGATATTTTATATTATATTATATATTTTCAATTGATATTTTATATTACATTATATATTTTTTCCAAGCCAGGGATAAAAAAAATAATTTTATTTATACATAATCACATCTCATGCCATTCAAAAAAGACTCGAGAACCATTTTTAATAGAAACTCTTTATACTTTTTTTTTACATGAATTGTATCATCAAAAATAATGTTCTTCATAGCTAGTAGCTATGAAGAACATTATTTTTGATGATATAATAGTAGCTATTCATACTTGTTTTTTATACAAGTAAATAAGTTTTATCATAAAAAAAATTATTATTATTTTTTTATGTCGAATAAGCACAAGAGTTACATCATTCAAAAAGAAGTAAACGAGTCACATGTTTTAATAATAAAAAAATGGGCATCATTATGGCCAAGGAGTATGATAATTTTATTGATTTCCTCATCTTGTAAAATGGATATAACACAAGTATTGGGTTGGAGTCTCAATTTATTTTTAGAAAATCATTTGTTATCTATGTTATTTGGTTCCTATCTTTGTATATGTGAAACAATGAGATATATGAGAAAGTTCTCATATGTATTTGTATATCATCATAAAGAGGATATAAAGGGAAGCATTCATTTCATAACTATTTAATAATAAAAAATGAGTCACTACAAATTTGTATTTGTGAAACAACATGCTATTGTGCTAGTTAAAAAACTAATTTTAGTGACATTAGTTCACAATAGTTATTAGATTCTTGTCTTATACCAAATTTGAAAGATATATAGTGATTGGAAGAAAGATATAAGAATCCTCCTACACCTCCTTTAGGAGAGCTTCCCTTGAGGTACCATCTGTCAACTATTAAGCCATGAATCTAAAAACTAAAATGTAGCAAAAAGATTTCAGAAACAGATCTAACACATAACACAAAGATTACGTGGTCCGCCCAACTTCGGGCTACGTCCACCAAGCAGAGGTATCGGTTTATATTGTTTAAAGCGTGAAGAGTTACAATTGGCTCACACCTTACATTATGAATTTATAGTCTTCCTCTCATAGTTTCAAGAAGTTGAATTCATTAATTACAAACCAAACTCAATTCTATTTACGGTTATTTGTTTCAACAACAACTAAATTTGAGCAAATGATCCATATCATTGCACAAGTTGTGGAAGAACAACCATCACCTAACCGACGGGTTGTTGTCACTGTTTAACAACATCAAAGTATACCAATAAATCCTCAACTCTTAATTTTTTTTTTTAAATAAATCCCAAATAAATGCCTTATTATTTAAGATTAACTAGATGAACATCTATACTACATTATATTAACTTTTCATCATTTTTAAAGAAAATAAAAATTATATTATTTTAAAAAATTTCTATATTATTTTCAAAAACTGCCCATACATATTATACATATAATTGATAAGTTTATTGTAAAATAAAAAAATTTAAAACCATAAATACTTAATACATTGTTTGCTGCACCTCGCCCTTCAGTAAGATCCCTTTCTTTGGTTACATAAAATTGCTAGGCAAATATCTTACTGGCTGGGGAAGCAAAACAGACAAGCGCAGTGAGGACCTTACGTGAGAGCTCCGGGTTGAAACCCGATTTATGGAATATAAAAATTTTAAATTAAATCTCTATTTATTACATAATTAAAAACATTCGATCTAAATATTATCTTCTTATTTATCAAAGCAAATATCAAAATAAATTATCATCTGTTTATTTATTACATAATTTAAAACATTTAAATTGAATATTAAGTTTTTTTTATCAAAACAAATATCAAAATAAATTATAATTTCTTCATTCTCTCCTACGGAGGTTAATGGGAAAGCCCTCAACCAAGTGTGGTAAATACGGAAGTGAATGGGAAAGCCCTCAACCAAGTGTGGTAATGGAAATAGTGAGGAACGATCCTCTCAAATTACATAAATATACTTAATTTTATTAAATTAAAAAAGAAAACAATATTTTATTGGATTGCTTACTAAAAATAAATGTGAAGAACTTATTCATAGTGATATTGAGGAAATTTATATGTAGCAGTTACAAGAGTATGTACATAATCCTTCACTTGTTTACAGATTAAAGAAATCCGTGTATGGCCTTAAGTAGGCACCAAGAGCTTGGTATGAAAAAATGGACTTCTATCTTCTCTCTCAAGGTTTCATTCGTTGCAAATACGATCCAAATGTGTATATGTTGAGAAATACTAATTTTCTCTTGTTTGTAGTATTATATGTAGATGACTTACTAATCATAAGGAGTTCAGTCTTCGCCATTGCAGTAAAGACCACTTTGCAATACATGTTTTCCATGACCGATATGGGACTACTACATTAATTTCTTGGTCTTGAAATCAGCCAAGCTAATTCAATAATCAATACGAATCAATCCAAGTATGATAGATATCCACTAGTCATATTATAAATCATTGACTATAAGTCAGATGCAACACCTTTCTTGTCTGGGGTCAAGTTAGAATATGGCAATGATACATCTCTATTTGATTGTACCAAGTATTGTTAGTGAGTGGAGAGTCTCTTATACCTCACCCACTCTCATTCTTACCTCTCATATGTCATTGGAGTAGTTTCCATATACATACATGATCCACATGAACTACATTGGAAAGTTTCCAAGTAAATACTTTGGTATGTCAAAGGTGTTGGTTGTGGAGTTTGATTATCTTGCTATTTCATAGGTCTTTGTTTTCAACCATGTTTATACCCCATGAAGACTATACACCCATACATGCGACGGGGGGGGGAGGAAGGGAAGGGGTTGCAAGGAGGCGATGTCCCCCCTTGCAGGGTCTGATGGCAAGCGGGCCCCTGGTAGGGGTTCGAGGGCGAAGCCCCCTAAGGAAAAAATTCATTGTAAATGTATATTGTAATTTCATAGTAAATCTGTACCGTTCATTATAAGGTAGCATATCTGACGGTAGAAGTTATGTTAGGGTTTTTTTCCCTAAAAGGGAACCTTATTTTATGAGGGAAATGTATTGGGGCTGTGCATTATTGCAAATATTGGATTCTAAGAGAGGAGACTGTGAGAGAAAGAATAGGAAGTTATATTGGATGTGTTGTAAGTTGTATCCCTTCATTTGCTGGATAAAAAAAAAGGAAGGAATTGACAATTTCTCTGGTGGACGTAGCCCACACTAGGTGAACCAAGTATATATGTGTCTCTATTGTAATGAGTATCTTTTGTGTTTTATTTCTGCATTTGTTTTTATTTTATTGCTTCACAATCCTTTTTTTCTAACAATTGGTATCAGAGCGAAAGATAACTCGTAGGAAAAGAGGGTTCCCGATTCAAGTGGGAGCAATGGTGGAAGATGGAAAGTTTAGGGTCAAAGAATTTAACAGCCAAAACTACCAATTATGGAATATGCAAATGTAAGATTATTTATATCAAAATGATCTATTCCTACCATTGGGTGGAATAACAAATAATCTGATGACCATGAAGGACGAAGAATGAGAGGTTCTTGACAGAAAGACACTAGGAACGATACGGTTGAGCCTGGCAGCATCGATGGATTTCAATATTTCGAAAAAAACAACAACAAAGGAGTTGATGGACACATTGGATAAACTATATGAAAAACCCTCAACATCCAATAAGGTATTTCTAATGAAGATATTATTTAATATGAAGATGTGAGAAGGTGGGTCTGGTGTAGATCATTTAAATGAATTTAATACGATTACTAATCAGCTAAGTTCTATAAAAGTGAACTTTGATGATGAGGTCAGGGCTCTTCTGATATTTTGTTCATTGCCATAAAGTTGGAATGTCTTAGTCATAGATGTAAGTAACTATGTCTCTGGTTCAAACAATTTAAAATTTGATGATGTTGTTAGTATTATCCTTAGCAAGGAAATGTGACGAAAAAGCATAGGTGACACATCAGGGAATGCATTAAACATGGAGAATAGGGAAAGACAAAAGGATAGAGGAGAGGGATCAAGGAACCACGAGAATTCTAGGAAGGGAAGATCCAAATCCAGATTGAGAAAGATAGAGTGATAGAATTGTGGGAAGAAAGGACATCTGAAGAAAGACTGCAGATATCCAAAGAAACAAAGAGATAGACAACATGAGAAAAATCAAGAAGCAAATGTAATAGGTGATGTGTTACAAGATGCTTTGATAATTTCTGTAGATAATATTTCTAAGTCTTGGGTAGTAGATTTAGTAGCTTCATTTCATGCCACACCCCATAGGAAACATTTTCTAGATTATGTTTAAGGTGATTTTGGACAAGTTCACTTGGGTGATGATGCACCATGCAAAATTGTTGGAATGGGAAAGGTAAAAATAAACCGAAGGAATGGAAACCAATGGTTGTTGAAAGAGGTAAGACATGTTCTATATCTAAGGAAAAATCTAAATTCAATAGGGAAGTTGGAAATTGAAGTTTGTATATCCATATTTACAAATAATGTGTGGAAGGTCAGCAAAGGATCACTAGTGATAGCAAAATGAGAGAAGGTAGGTACATTGTATTTATGTACTGGTAATATTGACTCTTCTATCTCTTTAGCTTCTACAAGAGTGGATACAACACTGTGGCATCATAGGCTTGAACACATGAGTGAGAAGAGGATGAAGATACTTCACAAAAGAATTTTTTTTCCACGTCTTAAACAAATTGATTTGGATTTCTATGAGCATTGTGTTTATGGAAAACATAAGAGAGTCAGATTTCTCAGAGTCAGAAAAGAAAAGAAGTGTGAAAGGTTAGATCTTGTGCATATAGATGTATGGAGACCAACTCAGGTATCATCTCTTGGTGGATCTCGTTATTATGTTACTTTTATTGATGATTCAACTAGAAAAAAATGGGTTTATTACATTCGAAAAAAAATCTGATGTTTTTTATACTTTTAAGAAACAGAAAGATTTGGTTGAGAATGAGACAGAAACAAAAGTTGAAGTGTCTTAGATCAGACAATGGAGGTGAATATTTCGGCAAGGAGTTTGATGATTATTTTACCATGGGATTCGTAGAGAGAAGACAGTTCCAGGAACACCACAAGAATATGGTGTGTCAGAAAGGATGAAAAGGACAATCATGGACCGTGCAAGGAGTATGAGATTGCATTCTGGTTTTCCCTTACAATTCTAGGAAAATATTGTAGATATTGATGTTTACTTAATAAACATAGTATTTTCAAGCTCTTTGTATGGTGGAATTCCAGAGGAGGCATGGACAGGGAAAAAGGTAAACTATTTTTTTGTTAAGACTTTAAGTTATGAAGCATTTGTCCATATTGATAAAGAAAATAGAACAAAGCTTGAGGGAAAATCCAAGAAGTGTACATTTATTGGATATGGTGTTAATGATTTTGGTTATCACTTATGGGATTATGAAAATCACAAAATCATTAGGAGTAGAGATGTCATATTCAATGAGAAGGTCATGTACAAAGATCAGTTGCAAGGAAAGAAATGGGAAAAAGAAAAACCAGAATACACAGTGCTTAGTAAGATCATTGAAAAAGAAATTACAAAGGTACCATAAAATCAAAATGTACAACAACAAGAGCAACAGGTAACTCAAAATCGTGCAAGTGTTGTTAGAATATTTAACAGGTTAAGTAGACCCCCTGAGCGATACTCTCCTTTATTGTATTGTTTATTGTTAACTGATTCTCGTGAACTAGAATGTTATGAAGAGGCAATGCAGGTAGACACTAAAAAGAAGTGGGAGAAAGGCATGAAAGAGGAAATGGATTCCCTAGTAAATAACCAAACTTGATATTTGGTTCAGTTTCCTACAGGAAAAAGATCATTGCAGAATAAATGGGTTTACAAGTTGAAGGAAGAAGATGAAGGAAAAAAGTGGTACAAGGCTAGACTTGTCGTAAAGGGGTTTTCAAAAAATAAAGGTATATATATTTGATGAAATGCTTTCTCCTTTTGTTAAAATGACTTCAATTAGAACTATTTTAAGTCTTGTGGCAGTGGAATATTTACATGTTGAACAGTTAGATGTAAAAACAATGTTTCTCCATGAAGATTTGGAGGAAGTAATTTATATGTAGCAGCCATAGGGGTATGAGGTCAAAGGGAAGGAAAATTTAGTATGCGGGTTAAAGAAGAGATTGTATGGCCTAAAGAAAGCTTCAAGGAAATGATATTTGAATTTTGACAGGTTTACGACAAAACAAGGTTATAGTAGATGTCATTCTGATAACTGTGTTTATTTTAAAAAGATAGAGAATGGAAGATATATTATCTTGCTATTGTATGTAGATGGCATGCTTGTTGCAGGGTATAATATGAAGGATATAAATGTTCTCAAGAATAAATTATCTAATTAGTTTGCGATGAAGGATTTGGGTGCTGCAAAGAAAATCCTTGGTATAACAATAAGTTGGATTTTGAAACTACAAAAGGTTGTTTCACTTTCAACAACATAGGCAGAGTATGTTGTTGCTACAGAGGCTAGTAAAGAGATGATTTGGTTACAGAGGTTTATGGAGGAATTGAGAAAGAAGCAAGAGAATAATAGGTTGTACTGTGATAGTGAGAGTGCCATTCATCTTGAAAATAACTCAACCTTCCATTCAAATACTAATCATATACAACTCAGGAACCATTTCATATGATCCGTCTTGGAAGATGGACATTTGAAGTTGGAAAAGATACACACTAGCCAGAATCCTGTAGACATGTTAACAAAGGGAGTAACTAGGGAGAAACTGAGTTCCCGCGCAGTTTCAGTTGGTCTTGAAGCATGAAGGTGAAGATGAGAAATTTTCCAGGTCCAAGGTGGAGTATAGTCCAACAAGTACAACAGTAGTGGATTTGTTGTGATCAGTCTCCAAGTGGGAGATTGCTAGTTGTGGATCCTGATTATCTTCCTGTTTCATAGGTCTTTGTTTTCAGGCATGTTTATACCCCATGAAGACTGTACATCCAAGAATATTGTACACCCCTCCACGTGGGAGAGTTGCAGGGGGGGCTTGCCCACCCTGCCAGATTCGAGGGAAAGCGAGCCCCTAACGGGGGTTTGGGGGCGAAGTCCCCAAAGGGAAATTTTCCTTGTAAATGTATATTGTAATTTCATAGTAAATCTGGACCATTCATGATAAGATCACAGATTTGACGGTAGAAGTTATGTTAGGGTTTTTTTACCTAGAAGGAAACCCTCTTTTATGAGAGAAATGTATTACGTCTATGCATCATTGCAAATCTTGTATTTTGAGAGAGGAGAATGTGAGAGAAAGAAGAGGAAGTTACAGTGGGTGTGTTGTATGTTGTATCCCTTCATTTGTTGGATAATAAAAATGAAGGACCTAACAATTTCTCTGGTGTATGTATCCCACACTGGGTGAACCACGTATATTTGTGTCTCTATTCTATTGAGAATCTTTTGTGTTTTATTTTTGCATTTTTTTTATTTTATTTCTCTGCGATCCTATTTTTCTAACAAAAGGTACCACTAGCCATGGTATACATTATGCACTAGGATGTACCTTATATATTTTTGGCTACAAGGATTCAAATAGGGTTGGTGATGGAACTGATCACAATTCCACCTCAGGGTATGTTCTTGTCGTAGGTTCCAACCCTATATGTTGGTCCAACAAAAAGAAATTGTTCATTGCTTTGTCATCTGACTCATCAACATAGACCAAATACATAGGTGCAGTCAATGTGATCCAAAAAGGATCCATAGAATAGTAAGGACAACTCAAAACTCACAGAAGAAACTCAAGAAGCTCGGAATGGCCTCAGCATGTAGAGAAAGGGAAAAAATTCAAAGTTCTCAAAACTCATTGAAAGTGGAATCATCGCGAAGAGAGCGTCACAACATTTCCAACGACACAAATGTCTCATCAAACAGATTTATGGATCAAAAGATATTTGTGGTCGAAGTTTGGTTAGCCTAGTCGAGTGAGTAGGGGATGAGTCAACATTCGTACTGCTAACGTCAGCATTAGTATGAATGATGTCGTCATATATACAATGTATGTGGCATGCGCAGGAGACAACACATATCATGCTGACATCAACATGACATCATCATGGTGACATGGCAGCACTAGAGGCTGCCATGTGTCACCCATTTTTGGAATTTTTGGGTCATTTTGTGAACCAGTAAAAATGTGCCATGTCGTAGACCATATGGTGATGTGGCAGTTGACGTGGCATGTTGATGTAGTAGCTGAGTTGGAAGACTGTATGTTGATATGGCAGGTCACTGTACAATTTGTTGACATGACCCAATGGTTGGCTTCCATGTGGCCCAATCATGGGTTGCCACATGGCAGTGGGAAAATACCCAATGAGGGCCTGAGAATGAAATCCCAAAAATAAAAAGATTGGCGGGTCCACCAAATCCGACGGAACCCCACCAAATCTGGTGCCCAACGAACATATCCAAACCTCTACTAAAGTTGGTGAAACCACTAAATATATTAATATATATAAGTTATAACCAACAACCCAAAAGGGGGGGCCTGCGGGCTTGACCCTGGGACCTCCCCCTTTATCTACGCCTTAACAAATTCTCTACCAACCACTAGGCAAAACAACCTATGTTGTTTACAACGCCCTAAATATTACTTAAATTTTGAATCCGCCCAATGCTGAAGGGGAGGCGCACAAGGGTATGGCTGACACACTTTATGAGGAATTTTCTTGGCATTAATTGTAGGTTGCAAGGCGCGAAAGACGAGAATAAGTTTCTCTTGGGCTTGGGAGTGCCATATTCAGATTGAAGCATGGAGACAATCATTTTTGGGTAATTCGACACCACGAATTCAATGGTGTTGTATTCTTTCTGATCTGAGCAAAACTTCTGTAGCTTGATTCCAGAATGAGGTATACTTATGTATTTTGCCGAATTATTTTTTTGAGTTAATAAAAAGGCCTACCCATTTGAGAGAAGGACATGGAGACGTAGTCCACTGAGGATGAACTCCATTATCAAGTTTTTTTGTTCATATTTGATTCTTATGTCTCTTCATTGTTTAGTTTTTCCTTCTTTAATGGTGCACTTTAATTTATGCTCACTTAATGCAATTCTTTATAAGTCACTTCAATGAAAAGATATTGGATCATGTTGGTATCAGAGCACTCATATCTGACGTGAATTGTTGAGTGTGAATGCTTACTAGGGCCAAGCATAAGAAGGGTGAAGGAATTCTTAAGAATTCCAATCCCAAAGTTGGTCATGCATCCCGAAGGAAGAAAATGGCAGAAGATGACAAGCATGATGAATAGGAGAAAAACTTCCATATGGTCGTTTATTGCATGTCAGAAATGGTCGAATGAATGTATGGAGACTACAAGAAGAGGATGAAGAAGAAAGGGAAGACAAAGGAAGAACAAGTTGATGATGATGCTTCGGTAAATCAAGGGGATGCAGGAGGCTCTCCTAAGCCTCCATATTCACCGTCAAGTTCTAGTTCTTCTTCCTCTGAGCATTCTCATCATTCTCATCATTCTAGCCATAGAGCCTCTTTTAAGAAAATATTATTAAATCTTGATGTAAAACTTTCTTTACCTATGTTTAATGGAGATGTTAATCCTAAAAAGATAGATAATGGGATCCGACAGGTTGAAGTATATTTCCTTGTTCAACAGATATATGAAGAGGAAGTTAAAGTGCAATTGGATTCTCTCTAGTTGGAAGACACCGCTCTCGTATGGTGGGAGAGAAAACTTCAGGACAAAATTAAGCATGGTAATCTTCTTTCCTCATGGTCGTAATTTAAATCAGCAATAAGGAAGCAATTTTATCCATTGGGTTATTTACATAAAGCAGTGATGGAATGGAAAACCTTAAGACAAAGTAAAGGTCAAACTGTACAAAGTTTCACAGAATAATTTAGGAAAAAATCTCTTGCATTAAACATTCCTTTGGATTCTTATGAAACTTTAATGAAGTATATTTGCAAACTTCACAGTTATATTCATCATACTTTTCTATTGTTTAATCCCACCAGTCTTGACAAATTTTGTGTGCAAGCCACTCACCTTGAGAATAGGGGAAAGAATGTTCAAGAAGATCCCACAAAGAAACCTTCCAATCTCCCACATAATCCATTTAAGAAGTTTAAAAGGAAGGACGGGAATATCACCATAGTAAAGAGAGAATAAGGAAATCCATATTGCACTCATTGCAAGAAAAGTGGTCACGGTGATGAAAAATGTTGGAAACTACATCCAAGGAAGAGACTGAAACAGTTTGGTGGAAAGGGGAAGAAAAAAACCATTGCTACAGTGTAACAAGATCTTGGTTCCGATTCAAGAGATGAAGGAAAGATCACAACGATTGGAGTACAAGGTAAATATTCCCTTCATTCTCATTCAAATTCCAATCATGAATCTCACAATGATGACTGAAAGAGGAATGAATTATTTCATATAAGAGTTGTATCTAAACACACTAAGATAGATACATTATTTGATCTGGGTTCCCAAGTAAACTTGATATCTGAAGCACTTGTCAAAATGATGGGTCTTGAATCGAAACCACATCTAAAGCCTTATCCTCTTGGTTGGGTATGTGATAAAGCAAAACTTAATGTCACCAAACAATGTAGGGTCGGATTTGTTATTTCTTCAAAGTTGATTAATGAAGTGGATTTGGATTTTGTATCAATGGATATGTGTGGCATAGTGTTGAGGAGTCCTTATCTTTATGATAGAAAAGCAGTCTTCTTTCGTCATGAAAACAAATACCACCTTACTAAGGGGGGAGTGGAATATATTGGTAGAGCTCACAACATGAGGGTAAACACAAGACTTGTTAGTGCAAGTCAAATGAAGAGACTTATAAACACTAATAAGAGATATGTACTCATGATCATAAGGGAGAAAGATGAGGAACATCCGATGATTTCCAAGGATGTGATCCTTATCATAAGAAATAATTAATTAATATTGTTTCTAAGTATGATGATATTTTCCAGGAACCAGATGGACTACCTCCTAAGAGGAAAATCCAACATGAGATACATCTTCAGCAGGATTCTCCTCTTCCTAATGTGGGCATGTACAGGATGTCAATTGTAGATATGACAGAGATTAGGAAGCAGGTACAAGGCTTATTGGATCAAAGGGTCATCATTCCCAGCTCATATTTTTATGGTTCTCCGATCGTGATGGTGCCAAAGAAATATGGAACATGGCGAATGTGTGTCGATTACCGAGCCTTAAATAAAATCATGGTGAAAAATCGATACCCTCTTCCTCATATAGATGATTTACTTGATCAATTAAAGAATTTTGTTTATTTCACTAAGTTGGATTTGCGCAGTGGATACCATCATATCAGGGTTGTAGAACAAGATACATGGAGACCGCCTTTAAAACAAAACATGGATTGTTTAAGTGGTTAGTTATGCCTCTTGGGCTTTGTAATGCTCCAACAACCTTCATGCGTGTGATGAATGATGTATTTAGGCCTTTTCTAGATGATTTTGTGATTGCATATTTAGATGACATTCTAATTTTTAGTGGGACTTGGGATGAACATGTGAGGCATGTAAAGAAAGTATTGGATACTTTGCAAAGGGAAAATTTGTATGTAAAATTGTCCAAATGTGAATTTGGTAGGACTGCACTTGTGTACTTAGGTCATATTGTAGGAAGAGGACAATTAAAAACTAATCCTTCCAAGATTGATGTAATTGTAAATTGGCCTGAGCCCAAATGTGTAACCGAGATACAGAGATTCTTAGGTGCATTCCACTATTGGAGGAGGTTCATTTCAAACTTATCTTTTATAGAAGATCCTTTGCATGCCTTAACTAGTGTGAAGAACACTTTTTAGTGGGGAGGAAAGAAACAAAAATCTTTCGACACTTTGAAGGAAATGATCAATACCGCACCATTATTATCACTATTGAATCCTCAACAACCCTTTGAGATTGAGACAGATGCCATCGGATACGCCATGGGTGTAGTATTGATGCAATATCGTAAGCCTATCTATTACCACGTTGAAACGTTTAACATTATCTTCAAGCACAAACCAAACTGCAACAATCTCGACATTATAGATGGATGGGTTTCCTACTACAATTTAATTTGGTAATCAAGTACAAAAAGGGTACAAGTAACAAGGTAGATGATATGATTTCTAGACCTCCTATTGTTGCTTCTATTATTTTGAAGAATACTTCTTTATCTCATCAGATCTATGTGGAACAATATGCCATAAATGAAGATTTTAACGAAGTATATGAGAAGACAACCCATGGTGCACAGGTAGAGAACTATTGTCTGCATGGATAACTGCTATTGTCTACATGGAGAGCTACTCTACCATCTTGGAAAGCTATGTATTCCTAGAAGTGAACGAGTCCATGTAATACGAGAAGCTCACACTTCTCTTGTGTTTGGGCATTTTGGGGTAGGAAAAACTATGGCTCATTTGCAGAGGTTTTGTTACTGGCCTAAAATGAAAGAAATTGTAACTAAATATGTAAAGGGGTGTGTGATGTGTTCTACTTGTAAGCCCACTAATAGAAAACTGGGGCTATACTCACCACTACTTGTTCCATCCCATCCATGGGAAAGTATCTCCATGGATTTTGTAGGGGGGTTATCAATTTCAAAAAGGGGTCATGACTATTTGTATGTTGTAGTGTATAGGCTCAACAAAATGTGTATCTTAATTCCATGTAAAAAGAAGATCATTGTTGAGAAGACTGCTAATCTCTTCTTTCAGTATGTTTGGGTTCAATTTGGGTTACCCACATCCATTATCTCGGATCAAGATACTCGATTCCTTGGGGATTTTCGGTCAAGATTGTGGAGAATGATGGAAACCAAATTGAAGAGGAGAATTTATTTCCATCCACAGACCAACAGACAGACAAAGGTTGTAAACCAGACAATGGTACTTTTTCTTTGAGGCTACTGCAACAAGCATCCCAAGTTATGGGATGAAAAGATACCCTATGTACAACATGATTACAACCGAGCCTTACATTCCTCCACTAAGTGATTTTCTTTTGAGACATGTTTTGGGTACCTACCTAAGGTTCCTTTGGACATGATGTATGTGAGAGATGTCAATTCAAATGAAGAAATAAATGAGGGCAGAGCCTGCAAGTTCATCCAGAGGATCCAACAGGTACACCAAGAATTTAGGGAACAGTTGGAGAAAAGTCAAGCATAGTATAAATCTCATCATGGAAAACACATGGTTGATCATCAGTTCCAGGTTGGAGACAAGGTATGGCTTCACATCAACAAGGAGATATTGAAGGGTGAAGGAAAGAAACTCAAGCTCATTCGTTATGGACCCTTCACTATTTTTTAGAAAAGTGGTACCAATGATTTGCGCCTAGATCCTCCACCTTATATGCATATTTACTTAGTTGTAAATGTAGAGAACTTGAAATTTTTTGAGCCTCCCATGATCATGGATCAGGATGAGGAAGTTTCAATACCTTTAGTTGATGATTTTTCTCTAGAGTACTTGGATGAGTTAAAGGAATATATCATCCTAGATAGAAGGATGAGGACTTCACACAAGGTTGATGTTGATTATCTTTGAGTAGGTTTAAAGGGCACACATCCAAGCAACAAAAAGTGGATTGATAAGGACAAGGTGAGGGAACTCTTCCCTCACTTATCTGTTGATTGATGAAAGATTTTGGTGGTTCAAAAATATCTCAGTGGGAAGGCGTGATCCAAAAAGGATCTAGAGAAGACTAAGGACAACTCAGAACTCACAGAAGCAACTTAGGAAGCTCAGAATAGTCTCAATAGGTAGAGAAAGGGAAAAAATTCAAAGTTCTAAAAACTCTGTGAAAGTGGCATCATTGTGAAGAGCGTGTCACAAGCTTTCCAACGACACAAACGGCTCATCAAATGAATTTACGGATTGAAGCATATTTGCAGTCAAAGTTAAGTCACCCTAGCCCAGTCAGCAAGGGATGTGTCAACATCCGTACTGCTGACGTCAACATCAGTACGAATGATGTCAGCATCCATACAAAATATGTGGCACATGCATGAGGTGACACATGTCATGCTGACATCAACATGGTGATGTGGCAGCACCATAGGTTGCCACGTGTCACCCGTTTTTAACATTTTCGAGTCATTTCATGAACTAGTAAAAATGTGCAACATGGAAGTCCCTCCAACCACATGGAAGACCGTGCGGTGACGTGGAGGTTGATGTGGCTGACTGATGAGTCATCTAAGGTTGCAGACCATATGCTGATGTGGCAGGTGACTGTACAGTTGGTTGACGTGGCCCAATGGTTGGCTTCCACATGGCCCAGTCATGGAATGCCATGTGGTAGTGGGAAAATCCCCAATGAGGGCTCGAGAACAAACTTCCAAAAATAAAAATATTGGCGGGCCTACCAAATCCGGTGGAACCCCGCCAAATATGGCGCCCAACAGACATATCCAAACCTCTGCTAAACTTGGTGGAACCACCAAATATATTAATATATATAAGTTATAACCAACAACCCAAAAGGGGAGGCCCGCGGGCTCAACCCCAGGACCTCCCCATTTATCTACGCCTTAACAAATTCTCTTCTAACCACTAGGCCAAATGACCTACGTTGTTTACAATGCTTGAAATATTACTTAAATTTTGAATCCGCCTAGTGCTGAAGGGGAGGCACGTAAGGGTACGATTGACATGATTTACGAGGAATTTTCTTCACATTAATTACAAGTTGCAGGGCACGGAAACTGAGACAGAGTTTATATTGGGCCTGGGAGTGCCATATTCGGATTGAAGCGTCGAGACAGTTACTTTTGGGTAATTTGACGCCATGAATTCAATGGTATTTTTTTTTTTTTGATCTGAACAAAACTTCTGCAACTTGATTCCAGAATGAGGTATACTTATGTATTTTGCCAAATTCTTTTGTTGAGTTAATAAAAATGCCTACCCATTTGAGAGCAGGACCCGAAGACATAGTCCACCGGGGATGAACTCCGTTATCAAGTTTTTTTGTTCATATTTGATGCTTATGTCTCTTCATTATTGATTTTTTACTTCTTTGATGGTGCACTTTAATTTATGTTCATTTAATGAAATTCTTTATAAGACACTTCGATGAAAAGATCCTGGATCACAATGCTACAACTCATGCCATCTGGTTGCAACACTTCCTCACAGAGTTTGATGTATTGTTTCATCAACTAACTATTATCTGGTTTGATAATTAGAGTACATTGAACTTTTCCAGAGATCCAGTAGAACGACAAAGAGCCAAACATGTAGAGATTCACATGCACTTCATCATAGGATTGATCCATGATGGGATCATTGGTATACAATACTATCCCTCTTCTGAATAGGTTGCACACATATTCACAAATACCTTCACTGAGCAAAAATTTGCATCTTTGTGAGGTCTCTTGAGGGTGAAGGACATAGCTGCATAGTAGCTTCCATATTCAAAATTGTCTTTTGATGGGGGGGGTTTCTTCCCACTGGTTTTTCACTCTTTCCTCATCTTTCAATTGTCTTCTTTTCATAGATTCATTGTACATGGGTACCTAACATGGCTTATTGTCAAGGAACATGGTGGCGTATAGGGAAGAGAAAGGGAAATTGCTTTTCAGAGAGGAGAAGCTGTGAGAATTTTAGTAGGGCGATCGTATTTGGTAGGATTGAATTTCTTTTATACATGGAATAGTCTGGATTTCCAGTATTTCTCTATTCCAACTCCATCATGTTTGTTTTATTGTCTCTATTGGTTTTGTTATTTTTTTTGTTAGTTCTTTCGTTGGTTAAGATATCTTGTGGTGTTGGAAAGGATGGGGGTAAGCATAAAAGTTATCTTTGGATTGGTTTGGAAGGGCCTCAACCTGAAGGACCCCTAAGTTCACTACCAGGGTTGAAAGGGATGCATGGGAGGATGAGAAATGTTCTATTGATAAGTTAACTACAAAGGAAAAAAGAGAAATTGAGGAATTGGAAACCGAGGTTATGGGGGGAGAGAAAGAGCCTCATTGATACAGAGGTCATGGAGGAAATTCAAGGATGGGTTAAAGACCTAGTCTATTCCCAAACTCGAGAAACCAATTTCTTTAGAATAGCAGAGACCTATTACTTAGTCAAAAATTTAATTGTCCAAACCTTGGAAAACAAAAGGGAGAAATAACATGATATCTTGCATACCATCGGAATATTTGAAGTAAAATTTGAAGATATGTGAAAAGTGGATTTTGGCATTGGGATAATAGTCTCTCAAGGTACAAATGAAGATGGAAATGGGAAACAAAATGAGCTCTTCTTTGTTTCATCGAGCACTCAAGCTAATCCCATTGTTTTGGATGAAGAACCACAACCTTCAAGGACAACATCAAAAGAAGAAAGAAAAACCAATGTGGAGATGGATGAGTCTTTAGAAGAGAATGCTTAACCCCAAATTGTTTGAAAAAGTATAGTTTCCCTTTAGTGACTCTTTTCTGTCCATTATGTAATAATATAAAAATATTTTTTATATTTCAAAAAATAAAATAAAATATTTTTTTTCCTACCAATCATATCCATAAAACCATAAAAGGGAAGTCGTATTATGTAAAGAAGTCAACCCATTTCTAGAAAAATCATGCCTATATGAAGAACTAAATGTCATTCATAGTGGGTGACATATCGGGCCTCACCAAATGATATTAAGAAAGAAGCATATATACAAACATACAAAATGAGTATAAGATAACAATAAAGATTTTAAAGAAAAAATTTGGCGGTTCCCTTTATGGAGATCAGTACATAGGTAAATTTTGGTGTTTATTAGGGAATATGGGAAATTAGGGTTTTTTTAGTTAGTACAAATTTAAAAATAAAACTTTCATTTAAGTTAAATATTAGATTGTATTCAAGTAAAATATCATTTGTAAAAAAATTGGCCGTCCCCTTTATGGAGATTAGTACATAGGTAAATTTTGGTGTTTATTAGGGAATATGGGAAATTAGGGTTTTTTTAAGTTAATACAAATTTAAAAATAAAACTTTATTTATCACATAATTAGAATCATTTAAATTAAATATTAGATTGTATTTAAGTAAAATATCATTTGTTCATTCTCTTCCATAAAGGTGAATGAGAAATCTCTCGTTAATGAAATAAATATATTTTTAAAATGTAAAATTTCAAAAATATTTTTTTAATACATATTAATTTGTAAAAAGATTATATTGAAATTTGGAATTATTAAAAAATTTATACATTTTATAATTGTTATTGAAAATATTATCAAATTTAATTAATTATTAATATTTTATAATGCCTTTATCTTTTTTCAATAAAATAATTAGTAATTTTATTTATAAAACAAAATTTCATAGTCACATGTCTTATGGCATTCAAAAAAATATGGACAACCATTTTTAATAGAAACTCTTTATTTATCGTAAAAAAAATAGTGTCCTTCACCAAATAAACAAATTGTATAAAAAAATAGTGTTATTCCTTATCTAGACTAAGCACAATAATTACATCATTCAAAAAGTAAACCTTGTAAAGAATCACATGTTTTAATTAAAAAAAAGGTATCATTATAGCCAAGGAGCATGATAAATTCATTGATTTGTCCATCTTGTAAAATGGATATAAGTATTGAGTTGGAGTCTCAATCCATCTTTTGATGGCCATATGTTATCTAGTTCCTATCTTTGTATATGTGAGACAATGAGATATATGATAAAATTCTCATATATATTTGTATATCATCATAGAGGGGCTATAAAGTGAAGCATGTGTTTCATAACTATTCAATAACAAAAAATGAGTCACCAAAAAATTGTATTTGTGAAGCACCATGCTATTGTGTTCTATTGTGTTAGCTAAAAAACTAATTTGAGTGCCATTAGTTCATAGTAGTTATTAGATTCTTGTCTTATACCAACTTTGAAGGATATATAGTGATTGGAAGAAAGATATAAGGTTCCTCATACACCTCCTTTAGGAGGGCTTTGCTAGAAGCACCATAGACTTATGCCCAAAAATAGCCTTGTTCATTACCTCTTCTTTCATTTCATGTTTTTGAATACTATGATCTGAAAACTTTTTGTATATCTCCCCCTTCCTAGACATTTATTATCCCTATCATGCTTTCAACTTCTTTCCAAACATCTTTTATAAATGGACAAGCAAGAATTAAATTCTCAATCATCCCAAATAGGTGCCTTATTGTTTAAGATCAATTAAATAAACATCTATACTACATTTTATTAACTTTTCTATCATTTTTAAAGAAAATAAAAATTTTAATTATTTTAAAAATTTTCTATATTATTTTCAAAAAACTATCCATACATATCAAACATATAATTGATAAATTTATTATAAAATAAATTTCTTTTAAATCCCTAAATAAATACTTGATACATTGTTTGCGACATCTAGCCCTTCAGTAAGAGCCCTTTCTTTGGTTTCTTGCCCAATATTAGTCACCTATTTATAAATAAAATAAAATATAAAAAATTTAAAAGTAAATATTTATTTATTACATAAGTAAAAGCATTTGAACTAAATATTATCTTTTTATCTATCAAAATAAATATCAAAATAAATAATCATCTGTTGATTTCCTATTTAATTTATTACATACTTTAAACATTTAAACTAAATATTAAGTTCTTTATCAAAGTAAATATCAGAATCAATTATCATTTCTTCATTCTCTGCTACGGAGGTGAATGGGAAAGACCTCATGGAAATAGTGAGGAACGGTCCTCTTTATTTGTCTGCCATCTGCAAATTACATAAATATAATTAATTTTATTAAATTAAAAAAAATTAGTATTTTATTGGATTGTTTACTAAAAAATAAAAAATAAAAATATAAAAATAATAAAATTTTTGATAGTTTATTTAAAGCAATATTTTTTTAATAAAAATAGTATTTATGCTAATAAACAAAATTTATATTTATTGTAAAATATGTGAAAGGAGGAAAACAAACCTAAATCTTGTGAGAAATATGTGAAGGAAAAGAGACACCTCAAGTTTAGTTAGATGAAGTCTTGGGCAAAGCCTAATTCCACCTCCAAAAGATGTAAATAAAATGTTATTAGATACATCCTGCAATATGAATAAAAGTTTAGTTATCTTAATAACTTATAAAACACATTTTAAATTCATACTATATCATAAATATTAACTTACTTAATCTGGTTCCCATAGCCATGGGTTAAATACAAAAGCTTCATTGTACATGTTTTCATGTAGATGTGTGACAGCCAAAAATACATAAATGATGCATCCTTTTGGAATGAGATAATCTAAAACAATGATTTAAAGAAAAACTGTATTAATATCAATAATAATATTAGATCTATACTAAATAAAAATGCTTTAGAAATATTATATTATTTTAAATGTAATATTTTTTATTAAACAATATTTTTTTTATTTTAATGTCTTCTACCACGATTCAAATAAAATCTATATTAATATCAATAATATTATATACATACTAAATAAAAATACTTTAAAAATATTATATTATTTTAAATGAAATATTTCTTATTAAACAATACTTTTTACTTTAATGTATTCTTTGGCTTCTCTCAATATTCTTGGTGAAAAGTTGCATAATCTAAGTGTTTCATTTATAAGTTAAAAAAATTAACTTCAAAAATTTAAATCTATAAAATTTAATTTTACTTAAAATTGTATGGAAAACTTTGTTAAAAGAAATAATATTTTGATAAAATTTAAGTGGAACAAAGCAATGATTTACATACACATTGAGTGAATTTCATTGATTTGTAATCTTCCCACTTTAGCTTGGTATGAGGTCCCTTGGTCTTTAATACAACATCATGTTCTTTCTATCAAATCAACATAAAATATTTTATTTTGTAACAATATAAATCAATTTTTTTTTAATAAACTTAGAAAATGAAATTGAAAAAAACTATATAATTTTTTTTAATAAATTTAGAAAATGAGATTGAAGAAAAAGATATGCATACTGTCATTTGCTACAATGCCTCGGGGCAATAAGTGAGAAACTTGATAGCAAATGTCATGGTTTTGGATGAGGTTTCATGTCCAACAAAGAGTAAAAACAGAATAAAATCACAAATAATTTCATCTGAGAGGGATCCTTCTTCCAAAAGTTTTTCCAACAAATCATTATGAACCACTTGAGGATGATTCCTTCTCTCTTCTACCATTTCAGAAATCTTTGTTATGAGAAGTTGTATGGCCTGCATCATCGTGTAATAAAATCATGGAAATTTATTAGATCCCCTTACACACCCAAAAAAGAAAGATTACAGAGTAGATGATGCATGACATGCATATTGATTCAAAAACCAAAAAAAAAAAGTACAGATGAAAAATTAATAACAGCAATAATATCAGAATAAAGTAGGATAAATCCATTATAGTTTCTATGATAAATTTATGGTAATCCTGTTACTAGTTTGAAAAGGAAAAGGAGTGGGCTAACTAGGGAGCAATCTTCCTTCCCTAGTTATTTTTTAAATTTTTTGTTAATCCAGAATTCTGATAGATTTTTTGAGCATCTGGGTTAGTTTAAAATGGGGCATAACCCCTAGGGTGAGGTTCTGAAATGCAAGAAACATCCATCCATGTGAAACTCAGACTACCCCTGAAAATTTCGCTGGATTCAAACCCATTTTGTTTGCCTAAAAAATGAAACTGGTTTAAAATGGGGCATAACCCCTAGGGTGAGGTTCTGAAATGCTAGAAACATCCATCCATGGGAAACTTAGATTACCCCTGAAAATTTTACCAGATTCAAGCCCATTGTTTTTGCCAAAAAATAAAACTCAAGAAAAAGATTGTTCTCAAATTAGCTTACTTTGTTTGAAAAGTGATTTGTACCTTAATCCCCTTTGCATAGGTAGAACCCGGGATTTTAATAGGAATGGAAATCACTGCATTGCTGTAGTAAACGAATAGCTCGCAAATCTCAGTTGTCTCTTTGCATGGAGATAAATCCAGCAGTTGTTTAGCCATCAAGTTGACAACCATCTATAACAACAAATTAAGTAATCAAACTCAAATGCATCTAAAAATCTCTTGTCTGGATTCACAATTTCTATTTTTACAAAATTGAATCTCACTTGCCTGGTGACACTCGTTCTGCAGAACAATATCCTTCATATCCGCCCATCTATCCAACGTGGAGTGCACGAGACTCTGTATCTCTTCCATGAAATCAACTCTGAGCTTCTCAAACCTCAGCAAATTCACAGCTATTCCATGGAGTTTCCTCTGGAGATCGCCATGAACTGAGACAAGCCCGTAGTTCATGGCTTCAAAGAGCTTCCCCTCGTTTTGCAGAACAAACTTGTTGAACTGGGGATCTGCTGATATGACCGTCCGGCGTCCAAACAAATGAGAGATGAAAATATCCGAATTATACCTGCAACTTTTTCCCATTACATGAAGAAGAAGAAAGAGAAAACCCATATAAACAAAACACATAGAGACAGAGGGAGCTTATCTTACCTTTTCTCTCTTTCGAATTTCCTGGGATGATTGCTGCTCATGGAGCGATAATAACTGAACGATTCGCCAATCAGCGGCCATCCAGTCGACCCAGGAGGGAGTCGGGCCTCCTGATTCTCTTCATTATTACTCCTTTTTCGGCCGCCATGGATATTCCACCAACTGTGAATAAGGTGGAGGAGCGCCACCGCTGCAGTGAACACCACCAACACTAATTACTTCGAAAGGGTATACCTATTGATAATGGTCAGAATTAATCACCTTTTAATCATAAATTTCAATCTTAGGGTTGGCAATTGAAGATGCTGGCATATTCTTCGTCATGAGATTTTAACGTCCACGAGGCTAAAAAAAGAAAGAAAGAAAGAATTTTTAACGTCCACGAGGCTAAAAAAATAGCCTATGGGACAGATTGTTTTTCCATCTGCCTTTTGTGTTCTGCCCTTTTCCTGTGAAAGAGATAATCTATTAAGTTGACCACAATTTACTAAATTATTATTATTGGGCGGATACGTGTGGCCGTGTGGGTGTTGGATGCCAATTTAAAAGTTTTACGCACAGTCATTTTTTTTACCACTGCAGATGTTTATGGCCGCGTGGATATGAAGTGAAGCTTTTCCTGCGCCTTTATTTTGTAAATGAAAGCTTTTATACGGGAGAACTACTTGATGGAGCCATCTCGGATCGAGCACTTGCGGTGAACCGGGTGCAGTCATTTTTCCCATTCCGGTTGGACATCCACCATGATCGAATTCAACAGTTGGACTTTGCTAGCAGGGTAATTCATTGCAAAATTTAATTTTGCCAGATGGGAAAACTCCCTATTGATTCTTATTTAAGCTCGTGCGAGGTGTAAGAACCTAGCCCACGTCATTAGGTTGGGATGAGAAGCCTTTCAAATATGGTACCAGCGTTTATTTTGTAAATGAAAGCATTTATTTTGTAAATGAAATAGACCAAAACAATTAGGATTTGTTTTGTAAATGAAATAGGATAAAAAAGATTTAGAATTTGTTTTATAAATGAAAAAAAAATAAATTAAGATTTATTTTGTAAATAAAATAAATAATAAAAAAATTAATTAAGATTTGTTTACAAATAAAATATGCCTTTAGACGTTGATCAGCCACAATTATGTGGCTGTGCTAGTGATATCTGATCTGCCATTGTTATTGGTATCAGTGGATCGAAGCTTTGCCCCGCTTTGTGCTTTTATCATGCTCAATCGCATTCAATTAATGAGGTTGATGTTGACAAACTGTAGTCTCTCGGTATATCAATTCTTTACTTTCAACATATTCCAAAAAGTTGTCTCTACGTAAAAGTTTCAGATTCGCAAAGTTTGTTGGCATATGAATTATTTACTTGAGCAAATTCCAAAATTTTCCCTTACGTAAAAGTTTCATATTCCCAGAGTTTGTGGGCACATCATTTATTGACTTTGAGCAAATTCCAAAATTTTGCTTTACATAAAAGTTTCAGATTCCAGAGTTTATTGGCATATCATTTATTTACTCAGAGTTTCTTGGCATATCATTTATTTACTTTGAGCAAATTTCAAAATTTTGCTTTACATAAAAGTTTTATTTGTGAGTATGGTTTACATTAAAAAATTTCTTTAGAGGAAATTTTTATTTGTGAATATGGTGTGAATTCAATTCTCAATTTTCAAACATATTCCAAAAGTGGTCTCTTCATCAAAGTTATATTTTATTAGTCCCTGCTCTAGGCATAGAGGGACTACAGTGATCATAATTCGTTGATTACATATGAGTTTGTCCTTTGACCCGAAATATTTGCAAAATATCTATTGTTGGAGCTATGAAATTAAAAGCATATATTTTTATATAATAAAAAATACAGATTGGATAAGAGATTGGAGGTCTTATTGATGGCTTCACTATTCCCAATGTTTTATATGGCAACATATTCAAACTTTTTCTCGTATACAGTGGTTTTTAATCATATATTTTTCCTCTATATTGCTTGAGATAGATTAATGCTAGCATTAGGTCGAATGTTTGTATTAGCATTTTCTGCTAGCTGAATATATCCATAAGTTTTGATATGTACTAAGTATATTGAAATGTTTTGATATCCAAGCTTTATAGTGATTGAGAATTCCAAAGTTTATAGCGTCTTTGCCGAATGTATTTTTGTTGAAATGTATTGACACTTATTCTGAGATGCCTCAATAGGCCCGACAACTTAAATGTTTACATGACGTGACATCCTCCAACAACCCTGACAACTTAAATGTTTGCATACCGCAAGGTCCTTAGACAACCTGACAACTTTAAATGTTTATGTAAATACGGTTCTCGGAGTACATTTTTGGTCGAAATTTTCTATACAGTTACCGTGAATTTGTACAGTCTTGTTTGTCCACCGCCTGTTCGATATCCATTGTATGTTTCATCCTTCTTCTGCCCTTGCAATGCAATTTTGTAATAGTTGAAGCTACATACATTGTTTACTGGTTCGATGAGTGCTTCTTCTTCGTTGGTTTGTCGGTTGTTGGTTGTTGTTGTTTTGTTCACGATTCGACCTACGCTTCTACATTTCATTGTTTCAGAGTAAGTTTCAATGCCATAGTTTCATTTTGTATTCCTTCTTTGTTGTTCAATGTTTGCAGTTTGCAAGTAAGAATGTTTTCTTATTTGTAGTGGCATGCTCCTCGTATGTTTTCGGTTCCTTCTGTGCTTGGGCTGTAGTTTCGTAATCATTGGAGATACATATGTTGTTTACTGGCTCGGTGATTCTTACTGGTTCGTTGGTTCATGGGTTGTCAGTTCTATTTGTTTGGCTCGGGTTTGCGCTTTGGAGCCCTGGGGGTGCAGTTTGGCCTATTCGTGCTTCCTCGCTGG
>ML802985.1:117658-127946 GCA_009831015.1 Picea engelmannii
TTTTTATTATTGTTTTTTTGGGGGCGCTTTACGATGTTCAACTCCTGCACCCATGAATCGACATGCAATTGTGTTATTTTCCCTGTCTATTGAGGTCGATATCTGTTATTCTATGAGATTTTGTTGGTGCTTCAGTGTTGCCATGAAATAAAATAGTTGCATGCAAAAATTTTCGAGGATTACATGTGAAATTGCAATATTCGTTGTTTTTTTGTTAGAATAAAGCATATGCAGGCTACATTTATAAACCATGTATGGTCAGATGTGCCGAAATGATATTACATGTTGTTTCTCCTTTACATAGACTGGTGTGCGCACAATACAATTTGTGTTGTTCTTGAGATATGATATGTGCAACAAAGATTCTACAAGTTTATATTTGGATGTCTGGAAGCATATTTGGGTAGTTTGCCATGGAAAACCGAAAACTTGTATCATGGGCACAACAATCTGTGTAGACGATAAATAACATGTATTTCCATCAGTGGAAGCATATCTGAATAAATTTCCACGAAAAACCAAAAATTGTTTAGCTACGACCATGCAATTGCGTGATATTTTGTGCCTTGTAATATATTTTGGGCAGGGAATTTTTTTTTACGCGTTTACAACCATGGATAGATAAGTGAAAAGGTTCATGTTTCTGCCTATCTTCTAGACTGTTTGTTGAGTCTGTTTTACTGTATGTAAATATTGTTTGTTCTCCAGTGAATACCAACTTCCATTGATGTTCATTGTATTTTGTGCGTTCCCACATTCAAACAAACAGAATAGCGGGAGAAAATGAGGAAGTCTTCATTGCATCAGTTGAAGAGGATACAAAAAGGTGCATGTTTGTGTTGTTATTTCATATTGCATTGTTTTTTATTTCATTTATGGTATGTATATGTGTTCACCTAGTTTATTATATGTACATGTTGCATGCCTTCCGACATGGTAAGCTATCTTTGTTACATGCCTTCTTGCATACTAACTTGCTTCATTTTCGTTGTGTTCTCGTTGCATTTCCACATTTAAACAAACATGATAGCTAGAGATGACGATGGGATCTTTCACGGGTAAATAACCATCTTTCTCTTTATTTTACATGTTTGTCTTCATTATAAGTTATCTTCAATACATGCCTTCCTGCATACTAAGATAGTTCATGTACGTTGTGTTTTCGCTACATTCCTACATTTAAACAAACAGAATGGTTGGACAGGACGATGGACTCTTTGGCGAGTAAATAGACCTGTTTCTCTTTCTTTTATATGTCTGTCTTCATACTAACTTGGCTTCATGTCCATTGCATATTCGACGTTGTTGCCTTGGAAAAAATATCCTCGGGTATATATTCATCTATGGCATGGTGGATATGTTGATGTCATCTGCAATACATGGTTTGCAGCTTGCAAGAAGTATCAACAAGTACAAGTGAGACGTCGAACGTGATGCATGTTATGTAGACTAAGAGGTGTGGTTGTGAAACTCTGGCTCCATAGTTCATCAAAGATATGTGTGTACTTGTAGATTGATGCTAGTGAAAAAAGAATACAAAAAAAAAAAAATTGCACACTACCATTCACTTTAGTTTTCTTGTTCAAAAAATGTCACCAGGTCTAAAGTTGTGACATCCAAAGCACTGTCAATAGAGGGATTGAACAACCACCGAACTGGACAAGTGTCCGTCAGGAACATAATGGTCGTCTATAGCACCTAATTGGACAAGGCAAACAAAAGTAGATCCATTATGCATGCTGACATAATAGACAAGGAGGCCATGATGATAGTGACACTATCTGTTCCTCCACAACTTGTCCAAAAACATGCAGAAAAGATATTTCCGTGTAATGGGATATCCATTACAAATTTTAATATATTGCCAAAAATAGTATATGACCGTGGTGATTGCGATCGGATTATTTCGCTCAACGAAACAAGCATTGTGGAAAAAATTCCTGCTGTTTGTTCAAAATATCATTTCGTCTAGGCCTCTACTATCAGCCAGCTTGCACAGAACATTGATATTTAACCTATCGGAATGATTGGGGCAGTTGTCACACTAGCGAGAAAACTTGGCTCGCAACACGTTCTCCATATAAAGGATGGAGAGTCGGACAGGGACAAGGCAATGTTACCTCTTTTCATATTCAACTTTGTCCTTTACTTTCTCATGTGCATGTATCTCGGATAACTTACACAAATATTGCATTGTTCCATGTTGTAGCTACAATTGTTCAATACGTATTTAGATTTGTTTTCGTTAGTGAAACAACCATTACATAAAGGGTAGATTCCACTTATGTTGTTCAAAAATATAACAAATAAGAGGGATGTTATAGAAAGGATATTTCAGACACCCCCAGAAACGTTTGTAATAGAGTTGTGAGCATATATAGTAGATGATCTGAAGAAACTAGCTAGGTCTACAACTGTTGTGCGTATACATCCACAAAATTATCATCACTTTTCTTATAGAAATAGCCTTCAACAAATTTTTGTGGCCTGTTTAATTTAATTTTTTTTTTTAAGGGGAGGGGGGGGGTGCAGTTGTGTATTATATTGTTCAATGTATTAATTCTTATGCTCGCGTTCCCAGGTTGAAGGTGTTTTAGTTGCAGCCAATGTGTCCTCGAACCCCTTTGAACCTATATGTACAAAATGCAACTCCCCTGCTTCTGCCTTCACTTTGATAAGTGATGATACGATTGATTGTCTGCAATGCGGCGAAAAATGTCCATATATATATGGACATTGCATCAATGTTGTTATCTGAACCGTGGGAAACACAACCGTGCATTGTACGGTTAGTCAACCTTTGTTACAAAATGTGCTTTCTAAGTTGGCAGAGTTGTCATATGAAACGTATCTATAGAAAAAGGAAAGCATTGTCTACATGTCGCGGGAGCTTCAAATACATAGCAAATTCACCTTAAATGAGGACAATGCAATTTTTTATATCGACTAAAGAAGGGGATATATATATATATATATCAAACTTTGGCAAGAAATGAAAATACCTCATGTGTCTCTGTAATATTTGTTCAACATCCAGATATTGAATGTTCGTCAGACTTGGCTAGTTGGGATTGCATGCGCATAAGATTAGCATGGAAACAAACCCCATATATCCCATGCCCCGGTTATTTTCTACTGGGAACATATACCAGATGCAAGAGAAAACGAATGCGGTGATGTCTTTTCTTTGTATATCAAATTGTTTGGTGTAAAGGTCGATGGGTTCTGCTCTATGGAACCTTATGGGAACTTGCTTGTAGCTTGTTTGAAGTTTGGTTGGTTCTTTGTTATGTGCTTTGTCTATCAATTTGTATACTGTGGAACTGAAACTGTTATTTAGAGGACATGGAACAATATAATTGAATTTTTTAGCCAACTGGTCCGCAGATCCGCCTGATAATTTCTATGGCGCTATGATGCAAATGTACTAAGTGGCTTGTTTTAGCAGATTTCCTTTATCGATGAAATTGGTCAAATTATTGTCCTAGAATAATTTGAAATCAACGAATATATAGTGTGCAAAGTGCAATTGTGATATCATATCAACAAGAGGCCCTTAAAATTCAAATTGGTCATTGTTTTGGCATTTTTCTTACTCGATAAACTTGGTAAAATTAATGTTTTGGAATAATTTGAAATCAACGAATATATACTGTGCGGAGTGCAATTGTGCTATCATATGAAGAAGAGGCCCTTAAAATTCAAGTTTGTCCTTGTTATGCTTGTGATGATGGAATTAAAAAAAAAAATTCTTTTGTTTCCTTCACTTTTAAAAAAAATAAGCGATTTAACATCCTTTAATAATTTAATGTAATTCACTTGTATAATATCAATATTTAATATTAATAATTTAGTATTTGAAAATAATGTTTTTAGATAAAGTTAGATAGGATGACCAGCCCTAAACAATTTCAATCTTGAACCCGCCAGTCGTGGAGTCCTATCGATTTGTATGTCGTGGAACTCTGAGTGTTGTTTGGACGACACTGGACAATAAAAGTGCAATGTTGAGCCAAGCAGTTTGCAAGTCCGCCTATCAATTTGTATATCGCGGAAGTCTGGGTGCTATTTGTAGGACAAAAAACAATAGAGTCTCAATTTTCATCCCGCTACGCCAAGAACCCACAATCCAAAAAGTGCCTAAGTATGGAATGAGGGATCTACATATTATACTTTATAAAAGTACATGTTTACTATGTATTGCCTGTTTGTCGGAAAACTTTTATATCACTCGCCCAACCAAATTGTACAAACTTTCTCGTCTAATTAAATTCTGCAATATCAATATTTAATATTAATAATTTAGTATTGAAAATAATGTTTTTAGATATGTTATATAGTTGATAGGGATTACCATCCATAAACAATGGAAAACTTGAACCCATGAGCCCTCAAGTCCATCTGTCAATCTGTATATCACGAAACTCTGAGTGTTATTTGAAGGAAATAGAACAATGAAAGCGCAATGTTGAGCTAGCCATCCCATAGGTTTGCTTGTCAATTTGTATATCGCGAAATTGTTGATGTTATTTGTAGAGCGCGAAACAATAGAGGCCCAATTTTCAGCTATCCATCCCGAGAGCACTTGATCCAAAAAAGTGGCTAAATATGGAATTAATACGGAATCAGTATGGGACAATAAAAGTGCAATGTTGAGCCAACCATCTCACAAGTTCGCCTATCAATTTGTATATCACGGAAGTCTAGGTGCTATTTGTAGGAGACAAAACAATAGAGGCTCAATTTTCATCCCATTGGGTCGAGAACACGCGATCCAAAAAGTGCCTAATTGTGGAATGAGGGATCCACATATGGTCTATAAAATCTCATGTCCATACTTTATAAAGGTACATGTTTACTATGTATTGCTCATTTGTCAGAAAACTTTTATATCGCTCGTCCGACCAGATTGTACAAACTTTCTCGTCTAATTAAATTCTACAATATCGATATTTAATATTAAAAATTTAGTATTGAAAATAATGTTTTTAGATATGTTATATAGTTGATAGGGATTTCTATCTGTAAACAATGGAAAACTTGAACCCTCCATCCCTCGAGTCCATCTGTCAATCTGTATATCACAGAACTCCGAGCTATTTGGAGGACACAGAACAATGAAAGTGCAATGTTGAGCCAGCCAACCCATAGGTCCTCTTGTCAATTTGTATATCGCATAATTGTGAGTGCTATTTGTAGAGCACGAAACAATAGAGGCCCAATTTTCATCCCGCTAGCCCGAGAGCCCACGATCTAGAAAAGTGGCTAAATATGGAATTAATACAAAATCGCTACGAGAAAATAAAAGTGCAATGTTGAGCCAACCAGCCCGTAAGTCCACTTGTCAATTTGTATGTCACGGAAATCTGGGTGCTATTTGTAGAACACGGAACAATAGAGGCTCAATTTTCAGCCTGCCAGGCCAAGAACCCGCGATCCAAAAAGTGCCTAAGTATGGAATGAGGGATTCACATATGCTCTATAAAATCTCATGTCCATACTTTATAAAATTACATGTTTACTATGTATTGCTCGTTTGCCGAAAAACTTTTATATCACTCACCCGACCAGATTGTACAAGCTTTCTCGTCTAATTAAATTATGCAATATCAATATTTAATATTAATAATTTAGTATTGAAAATAATGTTTTTAGATATGTTAGATATTTGATAGGGATTGCCATCTGTAAACAATGGAAAACTTGAACCGGCCAGCCCTCGACTCCATCTATCAATTTGTATATCGTGGAACTCTGAGTGTTATTTGGAGGACACGGAACAATGAAAGTGCAATGTTGAGCCAACCAGCCTACAGGTCCTCTTGTGAATTTGTATATCGTGGAATTGTGGGTGCTATTTGTAGAGAGAGGAACAATAGAGGCCCAATTTTCAGCCTGCCAGCCCGAGAGCCCCCAATCCAAAAATGTGGCTAAATATGGAATGGTGGATCCATACATGCTCTATAAAAATTTCATGTCCATAGTTTATAAGAGTACATACGTAGTATGATTACTCGTTTTTCAGAAAACTTGTAGGTGCGGAAGTTGGAAGATTCACGACTTCAGATTTCACTTACTTTTATATCACCAGCACGACCAACCGCTTCCCCATTTGATATTGTAATAAACAAATATAAACTGGCCCAAGTCCAATTGTGCTATGACATGAATACAAGGCCCTTAATATTCAAAGAGCTGGCAAGTTTGCTTGTCAATTTGTATATCACAGAAATGTGGGTGCTATTTGTAGGACATAGAACAACAGAGGGCCAATTTTGAACCCGCCAACCCGAGAACCCACCATCCAAATAGTGGCTAAGTATGGAATGAGGGATCCGTACATGCTCTATAAAATCTCATGTCCATAGTTTTTAGAAGTACATCTTTACTATATGCTACTTGTTTCCTCTGAATCCTGTTTAGAAGACATGGAACAATAGAACTGCAATGTTGAGTGACCCAGTCTATAGCTTCAACTATCAATTTGTATATCGTGGGACTCTGGGTGATATTTGTAGAATACGTAGCAATAGAGGCCCAACTTTGAGCCCGCCAGACCGAGAACCCGCAATCGAAAAAGTGGCCAAGTATGAAATACAAGATCCATACAAACTCTATAAGAACCTCATGTCCATACCTTGTAAGAGTCCATACTTAGTATGTGTTAGTCGTTTTTAGGAAACCTTCTACCTGCGGAAGTTGGCGGATTCACGACTTGAGGTTTCAATTGCTTTTAGATCACCAGCCCGACCGACCTCTTCTCTGTTTGATATTGTAAGAAACGAATGTAAACTGGCCCAAGCCCAATTGTGCTATTACATCAACACGAGGCCTTTAAAATTAAAATAGTTCGTAAATCCGCTTGTCAATTTGTATATCCCAAAACTTTGGGTGCTATTTGTAGGGCACAAAACAAGAAAGCCCTTATTTTGAGCTCGCCAGCCCATGATTCCATTGGTAGTGTTAGATAGTTCATAGGGATAACCATCTGTAAACACTCACAAGGTTGGGCCCGCTAGCCCTGGAGTCCATCTGTGAATTTGTATATGGCGGAACTCCAAGTGTTGTTTGAACAACACAAAACATTAGAAATGCAATGTTGAGCGAGCCATCCTGCAAGACTTCCTGTCAATTTTTATATCGCGAAACTCTTGGGTGCTATTTGTAGCTAACGAAACAATAGAGGCCCAGTTTTGAGCCCGCTAGCCCAAGTACCCGCGATCCAAAGATTGGCTTAAGTATGGAATGCATGAACAATACATGATCTATAAAATTGCATGTTCATACTTTATAAAAATAGATTTTATGTATTGCTCATTCTTTTCGGAAAATTTCTTGGTAAGGAAGTTGGCAGATTCACATATTCAGATTTCACTTACTTTTATATCACCAGCACGATCGACCGACCGCTTCCCTGTTTCATATATATATATATATATATATATATATATATATATATATATATTACTGGGGGAATCGGCAACTTCGCGGTTCTCGTACTCGCATGACACGGGGTCGATCCCCAGCGGCTACCACTATAACCCCAGGTGCAACCACCCAGCCCGCAAGAATGGTGCACGAGTAAGTCCGGGTGAGAATCAAACATAAGACTTCATTTTACAAATTTCCTTCCATTTACACGGCACTTGCCAATCCGTCTACACCCGTGCGGGCCCTTCCCTGTTTCATATTATATAGACCTCCTTGTCTAATTAAATTGTACAACATCAATATTTAATATTAATAATTTAGTATTCAAAAGAATGTCTTTAGATAATGCCCAATAGTTAATAGGGATTAACATCCGTAGACAATTGCACAATCGAGGCTACCAGCCCTGGAGTCCATCTGTCAATCTGTATATCACGGAACTCTGAGTACTATTTGTATGAAAATAAACAAAAGGAGAGCAATTTTGAACGATCCACCCCGCAGGTCTGCTGGCCAATTTGTTTATCGTGGAATTATGAATGTTGTTTGTAGGTCAGGGAACAATGGATACCCAATTTAGAGCCCGCCCGTCCGAGAACCCGCGATCCAAAAAGTGGCGAAGTACATATTTAGTGTGTATTAATCGTTTTTCAAGAATTTTCTAGTTTCTCTTTTCTCTATGATTTTCTTTTTTGAAACGTGGGTTCCTGCATAGGCAACTTTAACATTGCGTTTCCATTGTTCCACTACCTGCGACTAGCACCCAGACTTCCGTGATTTACAAATTTGCAAACAAACCCCCCCTCATCTCGTATACTTTCGCTTTATATTTTCTTGGTCCTTTTTCCCAATCTCTCATGCTTTTATATACAAAACTCCAGGTTCAACAATATACAAATTTCCCTCTCGCATTGCGCTTTCGTTGTTCCCCTGCGCACAAGCAACAACCGAAATTCCACGACATAAAAATTGATGGCCTATATTTGTCACTGAGATGCAATATGGCCATTGGCCCTTCATGTCTCTTGGGTATATCTTCTACCGTTTTTCTTTTGTAACCCGCCCGACCACTTTCCATACTTAGGTATTTCTTGGAATCGGTTTCCTGAGTTGGTTGGTGCTTCGCCGCAATTCTGTTAATCCCTAATATTGTCTCATTACCCCTTAATTGGGGCATATTACATTAGTAATGTTATTTTATTTATGTCATTTTTATTCCATTAGTTGTAATTATACCTCATAATCTCCTATATATACCAAGGAGACATTTTCATTTGGAATCATCTTGGAACTGTACATTTATGTGGGCATAAGGAGGTTGCCCCCTCGAAGAGGCTTATTATCTGAATTTCTCTCTTTTTCAAGGCGTTGAGTACTTATTCTGAGTTTTTTCTATGCTATATTGATATTTTGGTTCTTAACATATGGTATTAGAGCCTCAAGGTCTTGGGGTTTCACTGCTACATCTGAGACACCTTGGAATTTTTTCTATAACGTTTTTTTTACAATGTTTCAGAAGGAACGATTTGGAGGATATTTATTAGATGGATCAAGGTACATTGGGTTAAAATTTCATCTCCTAAGGCCTTATAATTTTGGAGATACAACCTGTTTAATATAGGGTTCTGGAATCATCCTGAACTGAGTCATTGTGGACTTTTCGCTATAATTTTTTTTCTGTAATGTTTCAGAACCTGAACTTCGTAGGATATTCAAAAAAATAGTAATGTATCTGTGGTAAAAATTTCAGCTTTTGAGTCATCTTACATTTGTAGATACACCATGTGGAAGATAGGGTATCTGACTAGTCCTATTGACTAGTCTCAAGAAGGTGTTCCAGGTAAAAAAATTATAACTTCTTCCTAGAGTATCCAAATTGAGTTAGACTGGTTGCATTGGATAGTGGACACTCTGTAGTATTTTGGGTACAAGTTTGATAATTTTATATCAATTATTTTGTGTGGGGCACGCTATACAAGTGACATCTCCCAAAAAGGCCAAAAATCAGCAAGTTGTGGGGAAGTTACCATAAATGCCAATTGGCACATCCAATTTTGATCAGACCTATGGCATTGCAAAGAAGAAATATCAGAGAATGAAAAAAAATAAAGTTTCATACCCATAAGGGATGAAACTTTGGAGATATAGAAGAATAAATATTGTCTAGCGTAACCACCTCAAAATCAAGGTTCAAAAGTGATACTTGGCCAACATGCCACCCAAAAAGGGAACTTCTACACCAAATAAGCCTCTAGATGATCCTACATGGATTCTTGATGAAGGTGAAGAAATGTGTAGGGTTTAAAAGAAGATAGTAATAAAGTTGAACTACAAGAGATGATGGAGGGTTTAAAAGGGGAGATCATGGAAGGATTGGAAAATTTCATAATAGAGAGGACACCTGAAAGTGAAAATGTATTCCATGAAATTCATGATGAGGACACAAGGAAGGTGAATCGAGAATGGAGAAATTCCAACTTTGGGTTGAAGACCAACTAGGTTGCTAAGATCGATATGAGGAAGTTTTATGGCAAGGACCCAATCACATGGATACTTCATATGGAGCAATTCTTTGATCTACATAATGTGCCACATGCACAAAAGGTACGAATTGCTTCTTTATATTTAGAACCCAATCAATTTGTATGGTATCGATGGCTTTGTTCTCACAAATAACTCGTCACTTGGACAATTTTCACAGAAGAAATGATAGAACACTATAAGGATACAAGGAGCAATACCTTCTTTAGCCAATTGATAAATCTCAAGCAAAAGGGTTCAGTTACAGGGCACATTGAGAAATTCCAAAGATTGAATATAAAGGTAACAAATATTCCAGATGAGCACTTGATTGATG
>ML802985.1:130680-140823 GCA_009831015.1 Picea engelmannii
TCTCCAGTAGGAGGGCACTCGGGATTTTTGAAAACCTACCATAGAGTCAAGAAGGATTTTTTTTGGGATGGCCTTAAAATTGATGTTCAAAGGTTTGTGGTAGAATGTTTGGTTTGCCAACAAAATAAGGTGGAAACAATTAATACACCAAGTCTTTTACAACCATTAGCCATCCCAAGTCAGTGTTGGGAAGAGGTTTCCATGGATTTCATCATAGGGTTACCAAAGTCTAAAGGAAAGAGTGTCATCATGGCGATTGTTGATATACTTAAAAAGTACGCACACTTTTGTGCACTCTCTCATCCCTTCAAATCTAGTGCAGTTGCCACTGCATTCATGGAGATAGTTCAAAAGCTACATGGCAACCCAAATATTATTGTAAGTGACAAAGATCCCATCTTCACTAGACAGTTTTGGACATAATTGTTTTCTTGTTTGGGTACTCAATTGGCTCATAGCTCATCCTATCATCCTCAATCTGATGGACAAACCGAGATAGTGAAAAAATGTCTAGAAGGATACCTTCGTTTCTTTGTCTGTGATAAACAAACACAATGGTTACCCTTTGCGGAATGGTGGTATAACACTTCCTTTCATACTGCAACAAAAATGACACCATTTATGGCACTCTATGGATACCACCCTATTTCCATCACTACTTATCTAAAATAAAAATCTAAGGTTCAAGAAGTGGAAGATCACATTGAGCATCAACAACAAGTTCTCCAAATCTTAAAGGACAACCTGACCATGGCATAGAATCGCATGAAACAACAAGCAGATCAACATCATAGTGAAAGAAGTTTTGAAGTAGGGGATTGGGTGTTTTTAAGAATACAACCATACAAACAGATGTCTCTCAAGCAAGCCAAAAAGGATAGTAAATTATCACCAAAGTACTATGGCCCTTATAAGGTGCTGCAAAAGATTGGTACGATGGCATACAAATTGGATTTTCTTGCATCTTCACAAGTACACCCAATTTTCCATGTTTCATGCTTAAATAAGGTTATAGGTGACAAGATCTCAGTTCAAACTATATTTTCAGAACTTAACGAGGAAGGAAAAATCATATTGGAGCCTAAAGCCATCACTGACACAAGAATTCACTAGTTGAGGAATAGATCCATTTTAGAGTATCTCATTAAATGGAGGAAACTACCGGCTGAAGATTCCACTTGGGAAGATGAGTCTTTTATATAGAAGCATCCAGAGTTACTCAAGCATTGTGGACAACACTTGTCTAAAGGGGAGGGGCATGTTAAGTGTTGAGTACTTATTCTGAGGTTTTTCTATGCTATATTGATATTTGGTTCTTAACAAATTCACCATCACCGCTGCCTTTGTACTTGTTTCTAGATATGCAATAATTAAGCTTTAATGCTAGTAGTTCATCCTGCGGGAACCTTTAAGATTTCCATTAATGTTCAGAAGTCTGGAGAAGATTTTTCATTACTACGAATTAAACTAAGATTTACACACAAGTATGTTATCCTTTCCAAGTATTCATTTCAAACACGATGCAATCTGTTTTTGGTGCACCAGCGGGTTGGTGCTTTTAAGAAATTTCTAATTCTTAATCTCTCTTTGTCGTCACCACGAATTTCACACTTTTTTCTAACTATGCAATTAGTGAGTTGTGATGGTGACAGCTCATTTCGGATGAACCCTGGAGATTGTCATTTATCAGCGAAAGGATCGAGAAGATATTCCATTGATACACATTAAACCATAATTTGTGGAGGGTTATATTATCCCTCCCCGATTTTCATTTCAAACATCATCTCGAGAAAACGAAAAATTCTTAATAAATTGTGGTAGTAGTTCTGTCCAACCACAATAAACACATTGGGGCATAATGGCCAGAGGTTCCATTATTCCAGCGCATATTCTTACTACTCATCTCCCTCCGCCCAGGAGAAAAAAAGGAGATGGTCCCTTGGTACAATGAGAGATATATTTCAAGCCAAAGAATTCCAAGGAAACCCTACCTTCTCAGAGAATCTGCCCAGTTGCATTCATGGTTGGTGCACAAGTTGATGTCATGAATTTTGAGTCGGAAGAAGATGATCTGATGGTCGATGATACGACAATGGATGATGGAAATGTAGAGAATCTTCCCACTCCTACGCCCAAATTGAAATCAATCATAAGGGATGGAACTTCCCGTCTCGGTGATGGCAGTCCTGACAACACCAAAATGAGTTTCAAAAAAGAAACCGACGATAAACACAATAGCCACTTTGCAACGCGAAAGTAGGAATTCCAAAGTTCCGAATTAGTTTGTTTCGGGTGGAAGGGTTTCACTGTAAATCAATGATATGTTGATGCTCCCAAAGATATATTTCAAGACAAAAAATTATCGATTAACATCTTCAGGAATCAGGTCCAAAACTCTCACTACTGCAAGGAATTTCTCTACTAGTCATCTCCTTCCGCCTAGAATGGACTAATTTGGGCCTCTGGAATTGCATGCACAACCTGTGCTCCTGAATTTTTTTGGACTATGCAGAGGTGGTTTCAGCTAAGGGATATTCCATTTTCCCTACAACTTTTTTCCTCCACTTCGTCAAGGGAATTTTCTGAAAACTATCAATTTCAGCACATGATGATTCATCAAGGAGAAAACTGTGAGGATCTTGCATACTGCGGATCCCGTGCCTGTGTTTGTCGTAGATATGTTCAATATTTTGGCCTGAAGAATTGGGTCCAATCATGATCTCCTCTGAACTGCTCCATCATGATCTCTTCTATTTTACACATTTTGCACTCAAAAATTCTGATACATGAAATTTGACTGTGCAACACTCGGTTGTCCTGAGTATCCCCATAACCCTTTTTTGAATCTCGTCCGACCTCTTTTTAGAGCTTGTCATTCTTTCCTTTGTCTTCACCATCTCTGACACCTTCGCACTTGTCTATAATAAAAGTAAGAAAAAGTTATATATATATATATACATATCTTGTTTCTAAATATGGTATTACTGGCATTTAATTCTAACAGGTCATCATGCAACAATCGTATAAATTGCCATTGATGGGAGAAAGGATCGAGGATATCTCGTATTGATGCGCATTAAACCAAAACTTGCAGGGGAATTATATTATCCCTTCCGAATGTTGATTTCAAAATCATGAAATCTCATTCACATGTCGTGGCCTTCGCACGTTCACGAAACCTCCAATGCTTAATTGCTCTTCGTCGTACCCTCCAACTTCGCATTTATAAATATGCAATAAATAAGCTTTACTGCTAACAGTTCATCATGCACCACCCATACAGATTGTCATTAATCAACGAAAGGCTTAAGGAGATTTCCCATTCATAAGCATTTAACCAAGATTTCGCAGAGAGTTACATTATTGGCTCTAACTGTTCATTTAAACCATCATCTGCATCAAACCAACGTTCTCATAAACCTATGGCATTAGCTTGACAACAGTTCTATGGAGATACAATAAACAGCTTCGGGTGCGAGGACCAAAACTTCCAGTGGTCCAGGGCATATTCTTATTACTCAAACTCTGTCAAAAAGAACCAAGTAATTTGGACCTCTGGGATTGCTCATGCAGGCTGTGTCCCTGAGGCTTTTTACTGTAAGGACCTGGTCTCTTGGTGTGTTAATAAATTTATTTTTGAGAAGAGAATTATTCCATTGCAGGACCTCTCTTATGTTTCCTTGTCACCTCAGGTCTTCCACCATATGCTAAAATTTCTGGATCCAACATTGACATTCAGAGGAGAAGATTGCAAACAGTTCCTAGCACAACATAATAACGGGTTGGACCTCTTGCCCCATTTTTTTGAAAACCTGCTTCTAGTTCCATAAGATATTACAAGCATGCAGGTTAGTTCATTTAGAAATCCATTCCGCAAAATTGCCTGGTTGTTTACAAGAATAATGGGATAAGAGTCCACATCAATTTTTTCCCAGATGGCTCTTTATATTTTGTATTTCATAGTCAACGAACAAGCCATTTTTTATTGGGGCAGGTTAATTTCCCATGAAATATGTTCCCAATTGTCAAGCTACAAAAGGGAAAATAAATTTTATATGTCGTCCTATTTAGTTTTTGTAATAGCGCATTCTTGTCGGTTTCCACAACTGTCTCTATCCAAGAATGTCAATTGTGAATTCCACCCAGTAACATTCTGGTACCAGGCCTTATGGAAGCACAAGGCTTCCCACTATTTTTATGAGGGTTTTAATGGCTTTTTTTCTTTTTTCAAAGTTTTTTTGTTAGGAAAAGATTCTCCCCGCATATCTGAACAGACAACTAGTTTTTTGGACAAGAAGGGGACACTTGAACATTTGGATAATTACACTGTCATAAGAATTTTTGGCTCCACGAAACATCCTGCTCTCCTTCCATGTTACATTATGGACAAAATGTTTGTTGCAAAAGTAGCACGTCAATACAACTACTGGTTCCATCTATTCCAAAGGAAGAAAAAAAAACAGTTCATTCCTCTGCCTTGGAAAGTAGGGGAGTTCGTGTTGAAAAGCATCAAAAAAATTGACGATTTCGTAGCACATTCTAGCATCTCCAACCTAAGATATACTGAAATCATAAGAGGGTTCGACCCCTATAATATTTTTCAACAACAGTTACAAACACTTGGCCTCGACGATTCTTTTTAAAAAAAACACCTGTCCAAAATAGAGACAATGGCGACAACAGTCCTGCCTCTGATGCTGACGATGTAGACACAGTGAAAAGATGCACTAAATTGTACATGCAACAGGGGAAAGGTCCCAGTGACAAGAGTGTTCAATCTGCAAATAACACTCCAAAAAGTACAACATCCCAGAGCATCGATCCAATGGCCCACCACAACAATAAAGAAAATCAGAGTTCTTCAAACAGAGGAGGAGATAATGACCCTCCCCACTCTAAAATTGATAGTTCTCACAATCTTCCAGTAGAGAAGAAGAGAAAGAAAAATGTGGGGCAGATGGAAGAGCTAGAAATTCAGAGTGAGAACATGGAACTTGACATCGATCTGGATAGCATGATCTACTTCCTTGATCAGTCCAGAGACGCCATCCACCATAGTCATCCAATGGACATATCCATTACCAAAAATTTTGATGAAGATGAATCCTTCATGTTCCAGAGTGTTTTTTTTATAGCCAGTCCAAAAAATTGATAATTAAGGAAAAATATGTTAAAAATAAGAAAGGCAAATCTCGTTCAGAGGTTGACCTTGCCAACATGCAGCTATCCCAAATCTGTCAACTTCACACCACGAGCGAAGAAGCACTTCATGATTCCATTGGAGGAATCGAGACCGAGAATGCTAGACTAAAGGACCAGGTCAAGTAATTGGAAGATGCTTTCATTCCTATGTCATTTCTTGTCAATCATTTGGCAATAGCCACGCCTGGCACCCCTGTGTCCAACGTAAAAGCATCCTCCACCCTGCTTGCATCCTGTAAAGGATATTTGGAGAATAATATCAAAAAAATAATGGAATTGGTTACCGAGGCATGGAAAATATCACAAACCATCACTTCGCATGAAAACAGGGCACATAGTTTGCTCGAGCATTTGCAGGCCGAGTTAAAAGATGAAGAAAAAATATTTTTAAAAACAATCATTCCTTATGGCAATATTGTCAACAAAAATGACAGAAACAAAAAGAAGAGAAGAATATCTTCCATCCAAAAACATGGTCGGTCAATTGAATGCATGTTGGAAATAAAAAGTGAAGAACCTACATCTCATTGTTTAGTCATGTGAACAAGCCATATCGAGCAAAGATAAATTATTCACAAGGCTATCAAATATAGACTTAGCTAGGAAAACCAACAAATTCCAAGACTGCGACTTAATCACAAACTCCTTGCCCTAAACCAGGCAAGAGTTGGATAAACAGGTTGCTATGTTTAAGGCCTTGTCTCTAGAATTTTTTTATAGCATCCTTCAATTTTATCAAGCTCACGTCAATGACTAGCTAGTCAAATATGAAGTACAGAACGAGGAAATTCATCAGGCTCTTTGTAATCTTTCTATCGACTTCAGGGAATTAGAAAGCGATATTTTCAACATAAAAATATGGAATGAGATCAATGTCGCCCCAATGATAAGCTACATTGAAGAATGGCTCGAAAGTCAATTGAAACAGGCCGTCGATGAAAGGAAATAGGCAGTTTCCAACATTCCAACAGTCGTCGAGGACATCCTTGAAACCACAGTCGTCGGTGACATCAATGAAATGACAGCTGCAAGAAAATAGCCAAAGGGCTCATATGTAACCTCACTGTAAAAACACCGATCGCATCCTGCTTTGTTTATCAACCCAGTTATTCCAGTTTCTTAAATAGAGATGTACAAGAAAACACTTATACCTTTCCATTTATTGTTTTTGCAGGTATTGCACTCTATCTTCTTTCCACAATCTTGTTTCTTGTACATATTTCTCTAATGGTCTGCGGGAGCCCCAATCCCAGTCTACATGACAAATACATTGAAATTCTGTTTTATATGTAACAACCTTTAATTTTTTTGTATATTTCAAAATTTCCAGTAGTATGTAACAAACTTTTATTTTTTGACATATTTTGTAACAACCCTAGTTAAATGATTGCTTAAGGTTTATCAAGTATAATTAATTAAATAATTAACATTCCTAATATATTTTAGTTAAACAAAGATTATTCATTAATAATATTAATTAATTAATTATTAATTGTTTATATCTGTTGATTAATTAATTAATTAATTAACTCATTAAAGGTTTGGGTAATGAATTAAAAGATTAATAATTTTTATTTATTTATTAGTAAACTTAACTTCTGAAGGATAAGGCATTAAATGGATGGATAGGATATTGAATGGAGGGATAAGGTATTAAATGGAGGGATAAGGTGGGTGGCATTAAATGAAGGAGGAGGCGGTGAATGGGGGAAGGATATGAGGGGGCAGAGGCATTCGAGAGAGGGACCTTTTGGAAATTTGGGGGAAGAAAGCAACATTTGGAGATTAGGGACTGTATGTGTTTGTTGGTTTGATATTTTTTGGTTTGGAGTTTGGGCGGACTGTTACAGGGGTGCACCAAGTTGCTGGAAGTTTTGGGCTCGGGGGCCAGGAATCCTCACGAAATCCTAGAGCTAGGGAACCAAATAGGCTCTGTTCCTAGCTGGCAGGGAGGAAGGATTCAAATTTGGGCAGAGTTGGGCAGAGCAATAGCGAGGACAAACGGAGATTGGAGAAATAGCATCAGACTAGCATTAGATAGAGGTATGTAATTTCATGAATTTGTTGTGTTATGTGGTTGTTAATTAAATTTACTTTCATGCTATTCATAAATTTTAATTTGTGCTGAATAATCAATGATTATAAGTTAATGATGAAATTGTACATCATATAATTTTCTTTATTCTTTATTTTAGCATGTGTTTTATAAGGCTTTGTGGGGACAAAGACCCGAGACATGGTATTAGAGTTGTAGTTCACAATCTGGAGCCTTAAAGGCCTACCTAAAACTAAAATGTAAAATTAAAAAAAAAAGTATATATCATCCAATTTAATGAACTAGAAAGAGTCTCTTAAGCTGGGATAAAAAATCAGAAATATAATTCCATGTAGAGTTAAATTCTTCTCTTTTCTGTTAAAATAAAAATGGCTTAAAATGACAATGGCCTATAATTAGAATGGAATTGAGTTCCCTAGTAGGGAAGAAAATTCCCCGATATACAAGTCATTTCACCTTGATGGATCCTAAGAGACAAGTAACCTTGAAACCTTAAGAAAACCCTGAAAATAAAAGAATGAGAAGTGTGAATCCCTCATAATGTCAAGTCTCTGTTCACTTATTCGAGTCACCTATGCACCTGTAAAAGTCCTAACCTCCTGCAAGAAGTAAGAATGATAGAGAATAAAGAATATTAGGCTCAGAAAAACTTAAAAAAATGAAAGAATATATAGCCAAATAACCAGACGTAAAGGAAAAGAAAAAATAAAAATAAAAATAACAGCGCTCATACACAAGTCACAAGTCAATACATAAATCACACAAACCCAACAATGAATATATTTAGAGTAAGCCAATGCCCAAGCACCAAATCCAAGCACAAATGGGTGCCTTATTTTTTCAGGTTCATGCATCCATATGCCCACAACTCCTCCAAATATACCAATGTTTCCATACTTGGAAAACTCTTCTAAATGCACCCAACACATCAATTCTCAGCATCCGATTTAGCTCCCACAGACCAAGCACTAGGTCGCATAAATATTGTGTGTGCTCGAGTGTTATAATCTAAACCTAATCCATATCACATACCAAAGTCCACACATTAATTTACAAAGCCCAACGTTGAGTGCCAATCCCTTCCTTCCCATATGTCCCACAGATCGAGCACCAGGTCGCAAAAGAGAAGCACTCAACACAAGTTTCGAGACGAGCTAAGGATTATCGCTAGCTTGAACCCGTGACCTCCTTGCTATCATCGTCCATTCCATGGAGATGGGGCTTCTTCCATCTCATTCCACTCATGCCAAGTCGAGGAAAGAGCCATGGGCCCAAGATACCCAGTGCCAAAGCCATCAAAGGAGGAGCCCATGACAAAGATTTATATTGCTCAACGTGTAGAGGTATAAAACAAAAAAGAATAAAAATTTAATAAAATATTGGGGCCTGAAGGCCAAGCTCCAATTCCACAAACCTAACAGCCAAGTACATGCCACAGTAACTCAACATCAAGCCAACATGCGAGTCAAGTCGGGACCAAGGCCAAGTCACAAGGAAGAGAATCCCACGAGAGGTTTTATTGTGCACTATGCATTGAGTAACACATACAGTCCAGCCAACACAAGAATACGAGTAAAAAAATAAAAAAATAAAAAAAAATAAAAAAAAACCTGTAGGTGCAAGCGTCGGCCCTTTCTTCACAAGAGAGGGGCACCCAACAAAGCACCAACACCAACGCCATCCCATGTGACCTGCAACCACAACGCAGGTCACAATCCCAACGCCCAATACCAAGCGCTAAGCCTTCAGCAACCATAAATGCACATAAAACCCAAAAAAAAAAACAAGAGAACACACTTCACAGAAAAGACAATTTTTTTAGCAAAAAAAAAAAAAGAACAACGCCAGTGCTAGTGCCAAACATACACATAGCCAATGCACCAAGCATAAACACTCAGGCCCAACCACACAACTCATCACACCGTCGGCGCCAAAGCTATGAAGCATCAAATTCTAACTGCCGAGTGATAGAAGCCACAGAGGAACAGAGGGAACGTGCCACTGTATACGACGTGCCCTCTAGACCTTGAAACCATGGACACAAGGTCGGTCGAGCAGGAAAATGGCCATGGCCACCGGCCTCATCCTTCACCTTGAGCGTTTAGAAAAAAAAAAAAAAAACGAAATGTAAAAGGAGAGAGAGGGTAGGGGTTGAAGAGATAAATGAAGGAGGAGATTAGGGTTAAGGAATGAGCACCGGGGGGAGGGGGCTCATGGGCCTCATGCAAGGACCCACTGCTCGACCTTAGATATTTCTTTTTAATTATTATTTTTTTTATTATTTTTATTTTATTTTATTTTTATGTTATTTATTTTATTTTGTTTTAATTACTTTCAATTATTAAAATTGTATTATAATTACTTGTTTTAATTGTATTTTAAATTTTAGAAGGATTAATTCAGAATTTTAAAATATTTTTTTTATTTATTTAAAAAAAAAATTAACTTCAAATTTTAAACTTTATTACAAGCATTAATAATATTGATTAATGGATTGTCAGAAGGGAGCGATGAGAGCTCTGCGAAAACCCTAGTTTTCCACGTTTCAGGCGGCCGTGCATCACCCAAACAGTACCAGCAAGACTACATACCAGACGCCGTCTTCAACCTTCGGCCCTCACTGCTGCAGGAATATGGGAGCAGAGGGGGGGGGACAACCCCCCTCATATCGCAATGCCGCGGCCAAAGAGGGGTCAGAGACCAGAATACTTCGCCCTACCTTCGAACCGCCATCGCAAATCTGAGAACAGATCCTCGCCCGGGAGCAAGGACTCAAGGCGGACATGGAGACAGACGCCGGAACTTCTCAGCCGACGAAACCCAAAAAATGGGAACCGGGTAAGTGCATTCCTCAAATGGACAAACCCCCACGATATCTCATTAGC
>ML802985.1:149404-169658 GCA_009831015.1 Picea engelmannii
TGTAAGCATGGATAACACGTGGACTGGAGTGCCCAACTGTCCCGGTTTCCTATGTAGGCGGGACAGCTGGCCTCCCATGCATTTTTGGTTTTTGCCTATATGAATATAACAGGACCCACCCCCTTTATTTACAAAAAAAAAAATATTGATTAATGGATTAAATGATTAATGGTTAATTAATTAAACGATTAAGGGATTAATAAGACTGATTAATTAATTAATTAAATGACTAATTAATTAAAAGGTGTAATTAACATAACATATGATTCGAATAAAATTTATTTTGGATTAGATTAAATTTTGTTGGAGCGGATGGGTTTTGAATCCACGACCACTCACCATAGTCCAAGCCTTGGAAAACAACCAAATACCAACGCGCCACACATGAGTCATTACAAAATAAATTCATATATATAAATAAATTAATGATCAATAGTCATAAAGTACTATCCCGAAGTATAATCTCCAATTATCCAATTTAACCAAGCACTGAGTTCCATGCCCTCAACCATCAAGCCAAGCACCAAGTCCTTCCATTCCATTCCACTAGTCAAAGCTAAGCAACAAGCCCGCAAGGGAGCATTTTGTGCACAATGTATTAACATTATAAAATTTTAATGTTAATAATGGGTTTGAAACCTATTATTATTAATCAAATACATATATCCCCTTGATTAATGAATGTAATAGTATAACTTTATAATTTATAGGTTAAAAGTCCTTGTAGAGTAGCGGGAGTTTGATGCATGTTATGGGAAATAATCAGGGTAGAATAGGGGTATAACAGAAAGCACCATATAAGGGATCTAATGCATTGTGGTGAGTGTGGTACAGTGCTAGCGTAACTACCGGGCGAGAGGGTCAATAGTTTTCTTAGGTGAAGACATCAAGCTTAGACGCTTTAACCCTAACCTAGCCACCTCCCCTAAAGAGAGTAACGTCTGTTTACAGGCAAGTTAAAATGATGCAGACCCCCTTCTCCTAGATCCGCAGATCAGGATCCGCACAGGATCTTTTCCTCTCTTCTGGCCCAAAGTGCTCGACTGGACCTTCTATTTCCCTTTCGGGAAATCTGCACCCACAAATAACCTTGAGAAATTTTCCCCTTATATTTCGGAATATCGGACTTCACGTTTTCGCGAATCCTGTGGCCAAGTGTCTTGTCTCTTAGACCCCTGAAACCCGAAATTATGACACTTGGCCTTTCCTCTCTCTATTTTGCCTTTCTCCTTATCGCGATTTTGGGAGTCGCAATGTCATGGAACTCATCCCCTCAACCTATGAAATCCCGATTCCCACATTATCAAAACTCTGATGTTCGGTCACCAAAAGAAATCGACGGTTGTGATTCCCCGCTCGATCCTATGGTCGGCGCATTTTCGCGTATCGGGAGATCGAGACTCTCGATGCCAAAAACCTCATGTCAACACAAACTCCGAATTCCCGAATCCCGATATCCCGTACTTCTATTCTTTTCCAGGCTTTCCACCTTTTCGTGATTTCGGAACTTCCGTTCCTGAAATGCGCAGGTCTCCTATCTTCAGGATTTGCAAAATGCCAAACCCCGATAAGCCGATGGACTTTCCTATAGGGATTTTCCCCGAACTCTAGGATTTCCGCCACGTGTCCTCCTATGATGGACGGTCCTCAATCATTTCGCGATTTCACGAAATCAAATGTCAAAATGCTCTGCATCCTATCCTCTTGATCCCCGAAGTCCCGACATGTGAAATGTCGATGGACTCTTGATCATCGCCACACATCTCAATAGACAGATGGTCCTGATTCAGTTCAGGATTTCGCGACTTGCGATTCCCCAATGTCACAATTTCTCTGTCAACTCGAAACCCCGGTAGCCGAAATACCGGTGGGTTCTTGATCTTCACCGCGTGTCCTAATGAATGGACGACTTAAATCAAATTTGGGGTTTTCACTATGAAGTGACCTGATCTCCTGTCCTCGAGACTTTCGATATCCCGAATTCTGAAATCCCGATATCCCGACGCCTTTCGGGACTGTCGCTCTATTTGTGAGGGTTTAACCCCCATGCAACTCCTGTCAGATCCCACGACTGAAAAGTATCTAAGTGAGGTCCGACGGCTCATGATCTCCTGAGCTTGAAACTTTCGAAATAGTCGTAACCCCCTTGCTCCTCAGTCATATCGGACGGCTTGCGGGACTTCACAAATTCTCTACGGAGAATTTCGACCGTCCGTCTCTTCCCTTGAGAACCTCCGCGAAATTTAAACAAAATATTTCTCTGCGTGGAACTTGTCCTCCTGGAGCACGATATCACTGCACCTCCTTTCAATTCTTCAAGGCACTTAACCTCCTTCTTCCCTTCGACGACTTCAAAGGTTCGAACCCTTCTGAGGTTTTCCACAACTTCAAGTCTTTCAGAAAAACTCCTGCTGGCACTCCTTGTGGCAGACCTTCAAACACTTTCAAGTGTTGAACTCCTTTCGACTCTGGGCACTCCCTGCAGCAGCAGTCTCTCAACAAGTCATCTAGGTTACAAACCCCTGAAGCTTCACTTGGCCTACGCACACTTTGCACGGCTCCTGTGCCTAACTTCACTTTTGAGGAAATGAGGACAAAATCTATCCTATCTGAGCTTTCAGAGACAAACCTCTGAACCCTTTGTAAACTCACTCCTTGCGGAAAATTCAACTACACTCCTTGCAGGAACTCTGGCTTAGACAGAGAAACAATTGAAACTCATTTCCTAACTCTTTCTCTCTCAAACTTCAAACATAATCCTGAAATCATTCATACACAGCATAGAAAAAAAATGTATAACAGAAAGAGTAAAACCATGAACATACCATTCAGCATACACATACAATAAACAAATACAACGCCATGAATCTGAATTAAGACTTCTTCTATTAACTCAAATCTTTGTACATGGGTGTTTTTCAAACATAGTTTCTCTGTTCCAACTCTGTATGCTCTTCTCTTGGTAATGTTCTTCACTATCATACAATAATACAATGAGGGTGTCTATATTTTTTTTCCCTCCACTCCTAAAACTGTCAAATCTGAGAATTCAAAGATACCTACTAACATTAACTAACATAAATGCCTTCTTAGTCCTTCAAATGAGAGCGGGTCGCTCAAGGTCTGATTACAATCTATAAGTATGCCTCTCCTTAACTATTACATTTACATTTGGTGCATCCATCTTCAAAAGTTTTTAAACAATTCATCATGTGCCCAAAATGCGTTGGCGCTTGCCCCACGCTCGCTTCAAGTTGGTGATGCTCCTACATCATACTCCCTCACTAGAAAATTTTCATGGGCTCCTGTCCATGAGCTCTTGCACGGTCTGTCCATGCTTTTGAATCTCTGCTTCATTCTCCTAGATGGCACCTTCAACTGGATGTCCTTTCCACTTGACCAAGTATTCAAAGTATTTCTTTCTTCTGATCTTCTTGCTAACTCTTTTGTCTAGTATGCTTTCCATATGTGGCTTCTCTGCAATAGGCATCTGCTTTGTCCACTGGACCTCTGGTTGTTCATCACTTGTTCTGACTTCCTCAGCTTTGTATGGGTACAAATCTGAGACATTGAATATCGGAGAAATTTCGATCCCATCGGGTAATTCAATCTCATAAGCATTTTCCCCAAATTTCTTCAAGACCTTACATGGTCCAATCTTCTTCATCTTCAATTTGTTATATGTCCCCTTTGGGAACCTTTCCTTTCTTAGATCTGTGAGAATCAAATCACCAACCTCAAATTGAAGTTGTCTCATGTGTTGATCTCCTATGCGCTTATACTCTTGGCTCGATTTCTGTAAACGCTCCTTCACCTAGCTGTGAAGTTCCTTCATCGCTTCTGCGAAATCCTCTGCACTAGCACTTCTAGTTGCATTCTGTTCTGAATCTCTCAATTTCGAAACTCCTCTCGGCCGCATCCCATAAACAATCTAGAATGGACTCTGCTGTGTGCTTCTGTTGATTGAATAATTATAAGAAAATTTTGCCTGTGGCAGAATATTGTCCCACTGGTTGTGGTGTTATGTCACCAAGCTCCTCAACAAGTCTCCTAAACTCTTGTTCACGACTTATGCATGTCCATCCATCTGAGGATGATAAGTTGAACTGAACGATAAATTTGTTCCCAACTTTTTCAATAAGCTTCTCTAGAAGTGTCCCATGAACTTGGTGTCTCGATCCGAAACTATGCTCCTTGGTAAGCCGTGAAGTTTTGAAAAATAGATTCACAATGTGAGTTGCATCACTGGTTTTCTGACACGGTATGAAGTGTGCCATTTTGGAAAATCTATCCACTACCACAAAGATTGAATCAAACCCTCTTTGTGTTCTCGGCAGTCCCGATATGAAGTCCATGTTGACTGTATCCCATGGCCTGTCAGGTATGGGTATTGGTTGATAAAAACCTGCATTTTGTCTATTCCCTTTGGAATGTTGACAACTTCTACATCTGTCCACGAATCGTTTGAAGTCTTCTCGCATTCCTGGCCAAAAATATGACTCATTCAAATTTTCGAATGTCTTGTCATGAACGAATTGTTCGGCCAATCCTCCACTGTGTTTCTCCTTCAGCAAATTCTCCCGCATGGAGCATTTTGGAATACAAAGTTGATTACCTATAAACAGTAATCCTTCTTGGATCATGTATTCTGTCCATTGACTTCTGTCCCTGAGAATTGGATTCTCCGCTGCTTCATATGCTTCTTTAAAATATGGATCATCTCTATACATGTCCCTGAGATCATCAAAACCCAATGTTTTGACTCTGAACTCCTGCAATAGCAAAAATTTCCTGCTCAAAGCATCAACAACCTTGTTAGCAGTTCCAGAAATATGCTTAATTACAAAAGTAAAGTTCTGCATGTATTCAACCCATTTAACATGTTTTCGATTCAACTTCTCTTGTTGAGTAACAAATTGCAAAGCATGATTGTCACTTTATAAGACAAACTCCTTCAGAATCAAATAATGTCTCCACTTCCTCAATGCCTGAATAATAACATAGAACTCCTTGTCATATCTGGAGTACTTCACTTTTTCTTCATTCAACTGGCCTCTCTTCTTGGCTTAAGACTGCCCCTATTGCAAATCCACTTGCATCACATTTTACTTGAAATGTCTTTTTGATATCCGGCAACACCAAAATTGGTTGTTCCGTAATTTTCCTTTTCAACAAATTGAAGCTTTTCTTAGCCTCTTTTGTCCAGTGAAAAGACTTATTCTCTTCTTCACTGTGTCCATCATCGGTGCACTAATTCCACTTAAATTCTTGATGAACTTCCGGTAGAAACTAGGCAATCCATGAAAACTTCTCACCTCAAATATACTCTTCGGTGATGGCCAATTCTTGATCACCTCCACTTTATCTGGATCCATCATCAATTTATCTGCAGAAATTAAAAAACCCAAATAAATGAGTTTTGTCTTGATGAATGAGGATTTCTTCATGTTTATCAGCAACTTCTGCTACTGTAATCTCTTCATCACTGTAGTTAAGTGTTTCAGATGCTCTGCCTCTATTTTACTGAAAATCAGTATGTCATCCAGATACACAATGACAAATTTTTCAATGGACTCCTTCAGGACTTTGTTCATCATCCTCATGAAGGTACCTGGCATGTTCGTTAAGCCAAATGACATAACAAGACATTCATACAACCCTTCGTTAGTCTTGAAGGTTGTCTTCCATTCATCACCTTCTCTCATACGAATTTGGTGCTATCCACTTTTCAAATCAATCTTCGAAAAAAATATTGCTCCACTTAAGCAATCCATCAGATCATCCATCCTTGGCAATGGAAATCTGTACCTGATGGTTATCTTGTTGATCTCCCTCGAGTCAGTACACATCCTCCATCCTCCATCTTTCTTTGGACTAAGTACTGTCGGAACAACACATGGACTCAATCTTTCTCTAACCAACCCTTTTCTAACAAATCTTGGACTTGTATTTTGACCTCTTCATTCTCCTGCAACGTTAATCTGTACGCTTCTTTGTTTGGCAAACTAGCTCTAGGTATGAGATCAATATGATGACTCACACTTCTGATCGGTGGAAACGAACGAGGTAGTTCATCCACTACTATGTCAGTGAACTCTTCTAGTAGTTCCTAAACCTCTTCCGGTAAATCATCTACCCTTGTGCTGGTTAAAACAATCTTTGGCTTCCTGACCACAATGAATTGTGGTTCCTCCTTCTTCTTAACCTCTGTAAGAAGTTCCTTCCCACTCATGAGAAGTACAGTGTTTCTTACTTCAAGTTTCACCTCCTTATCTTTGATTGGAAGCAACATGTGAGTTATCCCATTATTCTCTAGGGTGTATGTGTTCTTTCTCCCATCATGAATGACATTTCTGTCATATTGCCACGGTCTACCCAACAATATATGACAAACATCCATGGGAATAACATCACAGAGTATCTTATCATTATATCCTCCTATCTTAAATTCAACTAAACACTATTTAGTGACATTTACCTAATGTCGTTTTTGTAGCCATGAAACTCTATACGGGCTTGGATGTTCAATCGTCTCCAGCTCCAGCTTTTCTACCATCTCTGTAGAAACAAGATTATCTGTTCTACCCATGTCCACAATGACCTTACATACCATGTCCTTGGTTTTGCAAGAAGTCTGAAAAATATTGTTCCTTTGTACTGGACTTTCCACCTCCTTCTCTGGTGTTAAGAGAAATTTTCGCATCATCAACGATTTTCCACCTTCAACATCTTCTGCCTCAACATTCCAGCTCTGCGCTTCGGCAATGTGAGTCTCACCACCTTCTTTCTTCTTATCTGGACATTCATAATATTTGTGTCCATTCTTTACACATGTGAAGCACTTTATCACTCCACCTCTTCCTCTTCCTCTACCTCTAGTACGAGGAAAAATGTTTTTATCAACATACTCTCCTTTCTAATCAACATACTTCCTTCTCTGTCCAACATATTTCCCTTTCTGTGAGATTCCACCTCTCTCAATCTGAGGTTTCTTCTATTCTTCCTTGTGTTTCTGATTTCTATCCAGGGCAACTAATTTGCCTCTGGCTTGACTTCTGCCTCGGCCTCTCTAACCTTGTTTTTGGTTCAGCTTCTCTATAGCTTTTAGAGCCATCTGATAAACATCTTCCGCCATTCAGATGGTCATCATTTTCATCTCATCTTGAATATCATATCTCAGGCAATTCATGTACCTGGTAACCTTTTCATCATCGCTTTCCCAATGACCTGCCTTGATGTTCAGCCTATAGAATTCTTCAGTATATTCCTTCACTGTCATCAGCTTCTGTCTCAAATTTTTCTTTCTTAGAAACAGAGTAATCTGGTAATCCATGGGAATGAATTTCGCCTTCATTTTTGCGATCATCCTATCCCAACTCTTGATTTTTGCTTTCCTTTGCAGCGTCTATCATCTTGTAGTTCATCTCACCACAATGTTGCATGTCCTTTCAATCTTGTGACAGCATGTCTGACCTTCTTGTCTTCCTCGACATCTTCATAGTCAAAATAAGTGTCTAGAGCTCTAATCCAGTCTAGAATCTCTTCAGCATCCAGGTTTCCCTCATATACTGGGATGTCCATTTTTTCCCTGGCACCCATCCTTGCAATAGCCCTGAGTAAGCGTTCATTTGCTGCATCTTCGGTTGCAGCTTCTTCCCCTTCATGTTTGGCTTCATTTTTACTTTCGGAATAACTAATATCCCCAACACCAGTTGTACGCCTCTGTGTTGTCTCCATGTCCTCAACACTGGCGCGTAAATAATGCATCTCTCTTGCCATGGTTGGGTCAGGTATCTGCCTACCTCTTCTTCTTGGTATTTCCCTTTCCTCTGGCGGATCAGGTGTTTTCCTGTCCCTTCTTCTTGGTGGCATGGTGAATCTTCCTTTTTCCTTGCTACAGAAGGAAAATAAACCTTTATGTTCTCTTATACCACACTTGATGCAGACCCCCTTCTCCTAGATCCGCAGATAAGGATCCCCGCAGTATCTTTTTGTCTATTCTGGCTTAAAGTGCTCGACTGGCCCTTCTATTTCCCTTTCGGGAAATCTGCACCCACAAACGACCTTGAGAAATTTTCCCCTTATATTTCGGAAGATTGGACTTCTCATTTTCGCGAGTCCTGTGGCCGAATGTCTTGTCTCTCAGACCCCCAAAACCAGAAATTATGACACTTGGCCTTTCCTCTCTCTATTTCACCTTTCTCCTTATCGCGATTTTGGGAGTCGCAATGTCATGCAACTCATCCCCTCGACCTCTGAAATCCTAATTCCCACATTACCGAAACTCCGATGTTCGGTCACCAAAAGAAATCGACGGTTGTGATTCCCCGCTCGATCCAATGGTCAGTGCGTTTTCACGTATCGGGAGTTCGAGACTCTCGATGCCAAAAACCTCATGTCAACACAAAATTTGAATTCCCAAATCCCGATATCCCGTACTGCTATTCTTTTCTGGGCTTTCCACCTTTTTGCGATTTTGGAACATCCGTTCCCGAAATGCACGGGTCTCCTATCTTCAGGATTTGTGAAATGCTGAACCCCGATAAGCCGATGGACTTTCCTATCGGTATTTTCCATGAACTCTAGGATTTTCGTCACGCGTCCTCCTATGATGGACAGTCCTCAATCATTTCACAATTTCGTGAAATCAAATTCCGAAATGCTCCGCATCCTGTCCTTTTGATCCCCGAAGTCCCAACATGCAAAATGTCGATGGACTCTTGATCACCGCTAGGTGTCTCAACAGGTGGATGGTCCTGATTCAGTTCAGGATTTCGTGACTTGTGATTCCCCGATGTGAAAAATTCTCTATCAAATCAAAACCCTAGTAGCCGAAATACCGACGGCTTCTTGATCTCCCCCACGTGTCCTAATGAATGGACGGATCAGATCAAATTCGGGGTTTTCACTATGGAGTGCCCGATCTCCTGTCCTCGAGACTTCTAATATCCCGAATTTCGAAATCCTAATATCCTGACGCCTTTGGGGACTTTCGCTCTGTTTGTGAGGGTTTAATCCCTGTGCAACTCCTATCAGATCCCACGAATGACGGGTATCTAAGTGAGGTCCGACAGCTCACAATCTCCTGAGCTTGAAACTTTGGAAACAGTCATAACCCCATTGATTCTCTATCAGATCAGACAGCCGGCGGGACTTTGCAAATTCTCTACAGAAAATTTCGACCGTTCGTCTCTTCCCTTGAGAACTTCCACAAAATTTAAACAAAATATTTCTCTACGTGGAACTTGTCCTCCTGCAACACGATGTCACTGCACCTCCCTTCAATTCTTCAAGGCACTTAAGCTCTCTCTTCCCTTCGACGACTTGGAAGGTTCCAACACTTTTGAGGTTTTCCACGACTTCAAGTCTTTCAGAAAAACTCCTGCTGGTACTCCTTGTGGCAGACCTTCAAACACTTTCAAGTGCTAAACTCCTTTCGAATCTGCACACTCCCTGCAGCAGCAGTCTCTCAACAAGTCATCTAGGTTACAAACCCCTGAAGCTTCACTCGGCCTGCGCACACTTTGCACGGCTCCTATGCCTAATTTCACTTTTGAGGAAATGAGGACAAAAGCTATCCTATCTGAGCTTTCAGAGACAAACCTATGAACCCTTTGCCAACACACTGCTTGCGGACAATTCAACTGCACCCCTTGCAGGAACTCTAGCTCAGACAGAGAAACAATTGAAACTCATTTCCTAACTCTTTCTCTCTCAGAATTCAAACATAATCTTGAAATCATTCATACACAGCATAGAAAGAAAATGTATAACAGAAAGAGTAAAACCATGAACATACCATTTAGCATACACATACAAGAAACAAATACAACGCCATGAATCTGAATTAAGACTTCTTCTATTAACTCAAATCTCTGTATATGGGTGTTTTTCAAACACAATTTCTCTGTTCCATCTCTGTATGCTCTTCTCTTGGTAATGTTCTTCACTATCATACAATAATATAATGAGGGTTTCTATATATGTTTTCCCTCCGCTCTTAAAACTGTCAAATCTAAGAATTCAAAGATACCTACTAACATTAACTAACATAAATGCCTTCTTAGTCCTTCAGACGAGAGCAGGTCGCTCAAGGTATGATTACAATCTATAAGTACGCCTCTCCTTAACTATTACATTTACATTTGGCGCATCCATCTTCAAAAAATTTTAAACAATTCATCATGTGTGCAAAATGCGTTGGCGCTTGGCCCACGCTCGCTTGACGTTGGTGATGCTCCTGCATCATACTCCCTCGCTTGAAAATTTTCATGGGCTCCTGTCCATGAGCTCTCACACGGTCTGTCCATGATTCTGAATCTTTTCTTCATTCTCCCAGCTGGCATCTTCAACTGGATGTCCTTTCCACTTGACCAAGTATTCAAAGTATTACTTTCTTCTGGTCTTCTTGCTAACTCTTTTGTCTAGTATGCTTTCCATCTGTGGCTTCTCTGCAACAGGAATCTTCTTTGTCCACTGGACCTCTGGTTGTTCATCACTTGTTCCTTCTTCCTCAGCTTTGTATGGGTATAAATATGAGATATTAAATATCGGAGAAATTCCGATCCCATCGGTTAATTCAATCTCATAAGCATTTGCCCCAAATTTCTTCAAGACCTTAGATGGTCTGATCTTGTTCATATTCATTTTTTTATATGTCCTCTTTGGGAACCTTTCCTTTCTCAGATGTGCCAGAATCAAATCACCAACCTCAATTTGAAGTTGTCTTCTGTGTTGATCTTCTCTGCGCTTATACTCTTGGCTCGAGTTCTGTAAACGCTCCTTCACCTGGCTATGAAGTTCCTTCATCGCTTCTGCTAAATCCTCTGCACTAACACTTCTAGTTGCATTCTAATCTGAATCTCTCAATTCTGAAAATCCTCTTGGATGCATCCCATAAACAATCTGGAATGGACTTTGCCCCGTGCTTCTGTTGATTGAATCATTATAAGCAAATTCCTCCTGTGGCAGAATATTGTCCCACTGGCTGTGGTGTTTTGTCACCAAGCTCCTTAGCAAGTCTCCTAAACTCTTGTTCACGACTTATGCCTTTCCATCCATCTGAGGATGATAAGATGAACTGAATGATAAATTTGTTCCCATCTTTTTCCATAAGATTCTCCAGAAGTGTCCCACGAACTTGGTGTCTCTATCTGAAACTATGCTCCTTGGTAAGCCATGAAGTCGAATGACTTCTTTGAAAAACAAATTCGCAATGTGAGTTGCGTCACTGGTTTTTTGACAGGGTATGAAGTGTCCCATTTCGGAAAATCTATCCACTACCACAAAGATTGAGTCAAACCCTCTTTTTTTTCTCAGCAGTCCCAATATGAATTCCATGTTGACTGCATCCCATGGCCTGTCAGGTGTGGGTAATGGTTGATAAAAGCCTACATTTTGTCTCTTCCCTTTGGAATGTTTACAAATTCTACATCTGTCCACGAATATTTTGACGTCTACTCCCATTCCTGGCCAAAAATATGACTCATTCAACTTTGCGAACGTCTTGTCATGACCGAAATGTCTGGCCAATCCTCCACTGTGTTTCTCCTTCAGTAAATTCTCCCTCATGGAGCATTTTGGAATACAAAGTTGATTACCTTTAAACAGTAATCCTTCTTGGATCATGTATTATGTCCATTGACTTCTGTCCTTGAGAATTGGATTCTCCGTTGCTTCATATGCTTCTTTAAAATATGGATCATCTCTGTACATGTCCATGAGATCATCAAAACCCAATGTTTTGACTCTGAACTCCTGCAATAACAAATATTTTCTGCTCAAAGCATCAACAACCTTGTTAGCAGTTCCAGAAATATGCTTAGTTACAAAAGTAAAGTTCTGCATGTATTCAACCCATTTAACATTTTTTTGATTCAACTTCTTCTGTTGAGTCACAAATTTCAAAGCATGATTGTCACTGTATAAGACAAACTCCTTCAAAATCAAATAGTGTCTCCACTTCTTCAATGCCTGAATAATAGCATAGAACTCCTTGTCATATGTGGAGTACTTCACTTTTGCTTCATTTAGCTTCTCGTTGAAGTATGCTATCGACATGTATTCTTGGCTTAAGACTACCCCTATTGCAAATTCACTTGCATCACATTTTACTTGAAATGTCTTTTTGAAATACGGCAACACCAAAATTGGTTGTTCCGTAATTTTCCTTTTCAACAAATTGAATCTTTTCTCAGCCTCTTCTGTCCAGTGAAAAGACTTATGTCTCTTCTTCACTGAGTCCATCATTGGTGCACTAATTCCACTGAAGTTCCTGATGAACTTCCGGTAGAAACTATCCAATCCGTGAAAACTTCTCACCTCAAATATACTCTTCATTGATGGCCAATTCTTGATCACCTCCACTTTATCTACATCCATCCTCAATTTATCTGCAGAAATAACAAAACCCAAATAAATGAGTTATGTCTTCATGAATGAGGATTTCTTCATGTTTATCAGCAAATTCTCCTACTGTAATCTCTTCATCACTGTAGTTAAGTGTTTCAGATTCTCTGACTCTGTTTTACTGAAAATTACTATGTCATCCAGATACACAATGACAAATTTTCCGATGGACTCCTTCAGGACTTCGCTCATCATCCTCATGAAGGTACTTGGCGGGTTCGTTAAGCCAAATGGAATAACAATCCATTCATACAACCCTTCGTTAGTCTTGAAGGATATCTTCCATTCATCACCTTCTCTCATACGAATATGGTGATATCCACTTTTCAAATCAATCTTCGAAAAAACAATTGCTCCACTTAAGCAATCCATCAGATCATCCATCCTTGGCAATGGAAATATGTACCTGATGGTTATCTTGTTGATCTCCCTCAAGTTAGTACACATCCTCCAGCCTCCATCTTTCTTCGGACTGAGTACTGTCAGAACAACACATGGACTCAAGCTTTCTCTAACCAACCCTTTGTCCAACAAATCCTGGACTTGTATTTTGACCTCTTCATTCTCCTGTGACGTTAATCTGTACGTTTCTTTGTTTGGAAAACTAGCTCCAGGTATGAGATCAATATGATGACTCACACTTTTGATCGATGGCAACGAATGAGTTAGTTCATCCACTACTATGTCAGCGAACTCTTCCAGCAGTTCTTGAACCTCTTCTAGTAAATCATCTACCCTTGTGCTGGTTAAAACAATCTTTGGCTTCTTGACCACAATGAATTGCGGTTCCTCCTTCTTCTTAACCTCTGTAAGAAGTTCCTTCCCACTCATGAGAAGTACAACGTGTCTTACTTCAGGTTTCACCTCCTTATCTTTGATTGGAAGCAACATGTGAGTTCTCCCATTCTTATCTAGGGTGCATGTGTTCTTTCTCCCATCATGAATCATATTTTTGTCATATTGCCACAGTATACCTAACAATAGATGACAAACATCCATGGCAATAACATCACAGAGTATCTTATCATTATATCCTCCTATCTTAAATTCAACTAAACAGTGTTTAGTGACATTTACCTGATGTCCTTTTTGTAGCCATGAAACTCTATATGGACTTGGATGTTCAATCGTCTCCAGCTCCAACTTTTCTACCATCTTTGTAGAAATGAGATTATCTGTGCTACCACTGTCCACAATGACCTTGCATACCCTATCCTTGGTTTTGCAGGCAGTCTGAAAAAGACTGTTCCTTTGTACTAGAATTTCCACCTCCTTCTCTGGTGTTAAGACAACTTTTCGCATCATCAACGATTTTCCGCCTTCAAAATCTTCTACCTCAACATTCCGCCTTTGTGCTTCAACAATGTGATTCTCACCACCTTATTTCTTCTTATCTAGACATTCATAAGATTTGTGTCCATTCTTTCCACATGTGAAGCACTTTATCACTCCACCTCTTCCTCTTCCTCTACCTCTAGTACGAGGAAAAATGTTGTTATCAACATACTCTCCTTTCTGATCAGCATACTGCCTTCTCTGTCTATCATATTTCCCTTTCTGTGAGCTTCCACCTCTCTCAATCTGAGGTTTCTTCCATTCTTCATTGTGTTTTTTATTTCTATCCTGGGCAACTGATTTGCCTCTGGCTTGACTTCTACCTCGACCTCTCTCACCTTTTTTTTGGTTCAACTTCTCTTCATCTTTTAGAGCCATATGATAAGAATCTTCCACTGTTCGGATGGACATCATGCTCATCTCATCCTGAATGTCGTATCTCAGGCCATTCATGTACCTAGAAACCTTTTCATCATTATTTTCCCAATGACCTGCCCTGATGTTCATCTTGTAGAATTCTTTAGTATATTCCTTTATTGTCATCAGCTTCTGTCTGAAATTTTGCATTCCTCGAAACAAAGTAATCTAGTAATCCTTGGGAATGAATTTTGCCTTCATTTTTGTGATCATCCTATCCCAAATATTGATTTTATGCTTGCCTTTGCAATGTCTGTCAGCTTGTAGTTCATCCCACCACAATGTTGCATGTCCTTTCAATCTTGTGAGAACATGTCTGACCTTCTTGTCTTCCTCAACATCTTCATAGTCAAAATAAGTGTCCAGAGCTCTAATCCAGTCTAGAAGCTCTTCAACATCTAGGTTTCCCTCATATACTGGGATGTCCATTTTTTCCCTGGCACCCATCCTTGCAACAGCCTTGAGTAGGCAGTCATTTGATACATATTTGGCTGCAACTTCTTCCCCTTCATGTTCGGCTTCATTTTCACTTTCGGAATCACTAAGATCCCCAACAACAGCTGTACGCCTCTGTGTTGTCTCCATGTCCTCAAGTTTGGCACGTAAATCATGCATCTCTATTTCCATGGCTGGGTCAGACATCTGCCTACCTCTTCTTCTTGGTATTTCCCTTTCCTCTAGTGGATCAGGTGTTTTCTTGTCCATTGTCCTTGGTGGCATGGTGAATCTTCCTTTTTCCTTGCTACAGAAAGCAAAGAAACCTTTTTGTGCTCTGATACCACACTTGATGCAGACCCTCTTCTCCTAGATCTGTAGCTCAGGATCTGTGCAGGATCTTTTCCTCTCTTCTGGCCCAAAGTGCTCGACGGGCCCTTCTATTTTCCTTTCGGGAAATCTGCACCCACAAACGACCTTAAGAAATTTTCCACTTATATTTTGGAAGATTGGACTTCGCGTTTTCATGATTCCTGTGGCCGAGTGTCTTGTCTCTCAGACCCCCAAAACCTAAAATTATGACACTTGGCCTTTCCTCTCTCTATTTCGCCTTTCTCCTTATTGTGATTTCGGGAGTTGCAATGTCATGCAACACATCCCCTCAACCTCCGAAATCCTGATTCCCACATTACCGAAACTTCGATGTTCGGTCTCCAAAAGAAATCGACGATTGTGATTCCCCACTCGATCCAAGGGTCAACGCGTTTTCGCGTATTGGGAGTTCGAGACTCTCAATGCCAAAAACCTCATGTCAACACAAACTCTGAATTCCCGAATCCCAATATCCCGTAATGATATTCTTTTCCAGGCTTTCCACCTTTTTGCGATTTCAGAACTTCCGTTCGCGAAATGTGCATGTATCCTATCTTCAGGATTTGCGACATGCCAAACCCCGATAAGCCGATGGACTTTCCTATCGGGATTTTCCCCGAACTCTAGGATTTTTCGCCACGCGTCCTCCTATGATGGACGGTCCTCAATCATTTCGCGATTTCACAAAATCAAATGCCGAAATGCTCCGTATCCTGTCCTCTTGATCCATGAAGTCCTGACATGAGAAATTTCGATGGAATCTTGATCGCCGCCACATGTCTCAACAGACGGACGGTCCTGATTCAATTTAGGATTTCATGACTTGCGATTCCCCGATGTCACAATTTCTCTATCAACTCGAAACCCCAGTAGTCGAAATACCGACGGGTTCTTGATCTCCACCATGTGTCCTAATGAATGGACGGCTCAGATCAAATTCATCATTTTCACTGTGAAGTGACCTAATCTCCTGTCCTCGAGACTTGTAATATCCCGAATTCTAAAATACCAATATCCCGATGGCTTTTGGGACTTTCGATCTATTTGATAGGGTTTAACTCCCATGCAACTGTTGTAAGATCCCATGACTGACGGGTATCTAAGTGAGGTCCGACAGCTCACGATCTCCTCATCTTGAAACTTTGGAAACAGGCATAACCCCCTTGCTTCTTTGTCAAATCGGACGGCTGGTGAGACTTCGCAAATTCTCTACGAAGAATTTCAACCGTCCATCTCTTCCCTTTAGAAATTCCAAGAAATTTAAACAAAATATTTCTCTACGTGGAACTTGTCCTCCTGCAGCACGACGTACCTTCACCTCCTTTCAATTATTCAAGGCACTTAACCTCTTGCTTCCCTTCGATGAGTTCGAAGGTTTGAACCCTTTTGAGGTTTTCCACGACTTCAAGTCTTTCAGAAAAACTCCTGCTGGCACTCCTTGCGGCAGACCTTCAAACACTTTCAAGTGTTGAACTCCTTTCGACTCTATGAACTCATTGCAGCAACAGTCTCTCAACAAGTCATCTAGGTTACAAACCCCTGAAGCTTCACTCGGGCTGCGCACACTTTGCACGGCTCCTGTGTCGAACTGTACTTTTGAGGAAATGAGGAAAAAAGCTATCCTATCTGAGATTTCAGAGACAGACCTCTGAACCCTTTGTCAACGCACTCCTTGCAAACAATTCAACTGCACTCCTTGCAGGAACTCTGGCTCAGACAAAGAAACAATTGAAACTCACTTCCTAACTCTTTCTCTCTTAGACTTCAAACATAATCCTGAAATCATTCATACACAACATAGAAATCAAATGTATAACAGAAAGAGTAAAACCATGAACATACCATTCAGCATACACATACAAGAAACAAATACAACGCCATGAATATGAATTAGGACTTCTTCTATTAACTCAAATCTCTATACATGGGTGTTTTTCAAAAACAGTTTCTCTGTTCTGGCTCTGTATGCTCTTCTCTTGGTAATGTTCTTCACTATCATACAATAATACAATGAGGGTGTCTATATCTGTTATCCCTCCACTCCTAAAACTATCAAATCTGAGAATTCAAAGATACCTACTAACATTAACTAACATAAATTCCTTCTTATTCCTTCAGACGAGAGCGGGTCGCTCAAGGTCTGATTACAATCTATAAGTATGTCTCTCCTTAACTATTGCATTTACATTTGGCGCATCCATCTTCAAATTTTTTTAAACAATTCATCATGTGCCCAAAATGCGTTGGCGCTTGCCCCACGCTCACTTGACGTTGGCGGTGCTCCTGCATCATACTCCCTCGCTTGAAAATTTTCATGGGCTCCTGTCCATGAGCTCTCACACAGTCTATCCATGCTTCTGAATCTCTACCTCATTCTCCCAACTGGCATCTTCAACTGGATGTCCTTTACACTTGACCAAGTATTCAAAGTTTTTCTTTCTTCTGGTCTTCTTGCTAACTCTTTTGTCCAGTATGATTTCCATCTGTGGCTTCTCTGCAACAAGAATATGCTTTGTCAACTGGACCTCTGGTTGTTAATCACTTGTTTCTTCTTCCTCATCTTTGTATGGGTTCAAATCTAAGACATTGAATATCGGAGAAATTCCGATCCCATTGGGTAATTCAATCTCATAAGCATTAGCCCCAAATTTCTTCAAGACCTTACATGGTCCGATCTTCTTCATCTTCATTTTGATATATATCCCCTTCGGGAACCTTTCCTTTCTCAGATGTGCTAGAATCAAATCACCAACCTCAAATTGAAGTTGTCTCCTGTGTTGATCTGCTCCGTGCTTATATTCTTGGCTCGAGTTTTGTAAACGCTCCTTCACCTGGCTGTGAAGTTCCTTCATCGCTTCTGCGGAATCCTCTGCACCAGCACTTCTAGTTGCATTCTAATCTAAATCTCTCAATTCTGAAGCTCCTCTTGGCGGTACCCCATAAACAATATGGAATGGAATCTGGACAGTGCTTCTATTGATTGAATCATTATAATCAAATTCCACCTGTGGCATAATATTTTCCCATTGGCTGTGGTGTTCTGTCACGAAGCTCCTCAGCAAGTCTCCTAAACTCCTGTTCACGACTTTTGTCTGTCCATCCGTCTGAGGATGATAATCTGAACTGAACGATAAATTTGTTCCCATATTTTTTCATAAGGTTCTCCAAAAGTCTCCCATGAACTTGGTGTCTCGATCCGAAACTATGCTCCTTGGTAAGCCGTGAAGTCCATGCTGACTGCATCCCATGGCTTGTCAGGTATGGTTAATGGTTGATAAAAACTTGCATTCTGTCTCTTCCCTTTGGAATGTTGAAAAATTCTACATCTGTCCACGAATATTTTGACGTCTGCTCGCATTCCTGGCCAAAAATATGACTCATTCAACTTTGCAAACATATTTTCATGACCAAAGGTACTTGGCACTTTCATTAAGCCAAATGACATAACAAGCCATTCATACAACCCTTCATTAGTCTTGAAGGCTATCTTCCATTCATCACCTTCTCTCATACGAATCTGGTGATATCCACTTTTCAAATCAATCTTCGAAAAACAAATTGCTCCACTTAAGAAATCCATCAGATCATCCATCCTTGGAAATGGAAATCTGTACCTGATCGTTATCTTGTTGATTGCCCTCGATTCAGTACACATCCTCCAGCCTCCATATTTCTTTGGACTAAGTACTGTCGGAACAACACATGGACTCAAGCTTTCTCTAACCAACCCTTTTACCAACAAATCCTCGACTTGTCTTTTGACCTCTTCATTCTCCTGCAGCGTTAATATGTATGCTGTTCTGTTTGGAAAACTAGATCTAGGTATGAGGTCAATATGATGACTCACACTTCTGATCGGTGGCGAAGAACGAGGTAGTTTGTCCACTACTATGTCAATGAACTCTTCCAACAGTTCCTGAACCTCTTCTGGTAAATCATCTACCCTTGTGTTGGTTAAAACAATATTTGGCTTCCTGACCACAATGAATTGCGGTTCCTCCTTCTTCTTAACCTCTGTAAGAAGTTCCTTCCCACTCATGACAAGTACAGTGTTTCTTACTTCAGGTTTCACCTCCTTATCTTTGATTGGAAGCAAGATGTGAGTTCTCCCATTCTTCTCTAGGGTGTATGTGTTCTTTCTCCCATCATGATTCACATTTCTGTCATATTTCCATGGTCTACCCAGCAATAGATGAAAAACATTGATCCAGGTGGATATCGGGGGCCACCCACCTTTTCCAAATGGCTCAAAGTAGTTTTCTGACCATTTTGGCAATTTACTATTTTTAGCAGGTTTTAACTTCCGGGGCCATTTTGAGGGCCTAAATGAAGTTTTTTCGAGATTGAGTTTCTCAATGATAGCCAAAGGCATGATTAATCCCCCAAAATGAATCTCCTCGACGATACCTTTCCAACGAGCTATCACACGCCTAAAAAGGAGATCGTATGCAAAAGTTACGACCCCGGGAAGTTGATGCACCAACTTACCCAAACGGGGCCCACATGACTTTTGGCGCTTCATCTCCTAGGGTTAGGTTTTTGGATGTCTAGGAATTTTGGCATTCCCGATTATTGTAAAAAGGCCTCCAGAGCCTCATTGTAACCATCTTCTTGCGAATGGGAGTAGCCGTCACATCTCTTCTCAGAGATAAGCTGCCACCATTCTAGCGAGTCTTTCACTCTGTATTTTTACAGTCTTTGTACATTTCTCTGATTAGTAGAAATCATGTATTACTGTATATCTATGTTTATGGTTGCATATCTGATACATTTCTATTATATTATTGAATATCTGCAATATCTCTGTGCATTTCTTTATTATATCTCCGCTCTCATTTCATGCCGAAAATAATCCGGATCAGTGGTATCAGAGCAGGTTGCTCTTGTTCGTATTTTTCAGTGCATGTCCCCAACGAGGTCTGAGTATAGAAAGTTGGGTCTCGATCTTGTCTCTCTTGAGGAAAATCTCTCTCACACACCCAAGAAACCCTCAATGGCGGAAGAAAAGAAAAACGATGGATCAGACGATCCTATCAGTCTGTTGTTTGAGCAAGCTCTCACGCAACAGAGGGACAAAATGATGGAGAATTTTTCCCACATCTTTCAATGCCTGCCGATAGAATCAGGTGCATCTTCATCAAGATACCACTTTGGAGGCACCTCACCTTTCAAGGTACAGGTTAATTTTGATATTCCCATATTTGAAGGTCAAATAGATGCAGATGCCCTAGATAAATGGTTAAATCTGCTAGAAGGTTATTTCTCTGTTCATAATTTTTCAGACAAG
>ML802985.1:171821-191262 GCA_009831015.1 Picea engelmannii
ACAGGTTCGTGACAGATTTCCACAAACTAAGCAGCATGACTTCTCCAGCAAGACAAGCAGCTCACCAAGATGCAGATTCAACAAATGCTTTTCCCTCTCCCCCGGGAACTCAACGCAATGGAGACCATTGCTTCCTAAGGAGGTAGGATTGATTGAAGTGGATATCGGGGGCCACTCACCTTTTCCAAATGGCTCAAAACACTTTTCTGGCCATTTTGGCAATTTACTATTTTTAGCAGGTTTTAACTTCCGGGGCCATTTTGAGGGCCTAAATGAAGTTTTTTCGAGATAGAGGTTCTCAATGATATCCAAAGGCATCATTGAGCCCCCAAAATGAATCTCCTCGACGATACCTTTCCAACGAGCTATCACACGCCTAAAACGGAGATCGTATGCAAAAGTTACAACCCCGGGAAGTTGATGCACCAACTTACCCAAACGGGGCCCACATGACTTTTGGCGCTTCATCTCCTAGGGTTAGGATTTTGGATGTCTAGGACTTTTGGCATTCCCGATTATTGTAAAAATTCCTCCAGAGCCTCATTGTAACCATCTTATTGTGAATGCGAGTAGCCGTCACATCTCTTCTCAGAGATAAGCTGCCACCATTCTAGCGAGTCTTTCACTCTGTATTTTTACAGTCTCTGTACATTTCTCTGATTAGTAGAAATCATGTATTACTGTATATCTATGTTTATGGTTGCATCTCTGATACATTTCTATTATATTATTTAATATCTGCAATATCTCTGTGCATTTCTTTATTATATCTCCGCTCTCATTTCGTGCCGAAAATAATCCGGATCAAAGATCCATGGGAATAACATCACAGAGTATCTTATCATTATATCCTCCTGTCTTAAATTCAACTAAACATTGTTTAGTGACATTTACCTGATGTCCTTTTTGTATCCATGGAACTCTATATGGACTTGGATGTTCAATCGTCTCCAGCTCCATCTTTTCTACAATCTCTGTAGAAATGAGATTATCTATGCTACCACTGTCCACAATGACCTTGCATACCCTGTCCTTGGTTTTTCAAGCAGTCCGAAAAAGACTGTTCCTTTGTACTGGACTTTCCACCTCCTTCTCTGGTGTTAAGAGAACTTTTCGCATCATCAAGTATTTTCTGCTTTCAGCATCTTCTACCTCAACATTCCGCCTCTACGCTTTGGCAATGTGAGTCTCACCACCTTCTTTCTTCTTATCTGGACATTCATAAGATTTGTGTCCATTCTTTCCACATGTGAAGCACTTTATCACTCCACCTCTTCCTCTTCCTCTACCTCTAGTACAAGGAAAAATGTTGTTATCATCATACTCTCCTTTCTGATCAACATACTACCTTCTCTGTCTAGCATATTTCCCTTTTTGTGAGTTTCCACCTCTCTCAATCTGAGGTTTCTTCCATTCTTCCTTGTGTTTCTGATTTCTATCATTGACAAGTGATTTGCCTTTGGCTTGAATTCTGCCTCGGCCTCTCTGACCTTGTTTTTGGCTCAACTCTCTTCATCTTTTAGAGCCATCTAATAAGCATCTTCCACCGTTCAGATGGTCATCATGCTCATCTCATCCTAAATGTCGTATCTCAGGCCATTCATGTACCTGGCAACCTTTTCATCATCACTTTCCTGATGACCTGCCCTGATGTTCAGCCTATAGAATTCTTCAATATATTCCTTCACTGTCATCAACTTCTGTCTCAAATTTTGCATTCTTCAAAACAGAGTAATCTGGTAATCCCTAGGAATGAATTTCTCCTTTATTTTTGCGATCATCCTATCCCAAATCTTGATTTTCTTCTTGCCTTTGTAGCATTTGTCATCTTGTAGTTCATCCCACCACAATGCTTCATGTCCTTTCAATCTTGTGACAACATGTTTGACCTTCTTGTCTTCCTCGACATCTTCATAGTCAAAATAAGTGTCCAGAGCTCTAATCCAGTCCAGAAGCTCTTCAACATCTAGGTTTCCCTCATATATTGGGATGTCCATTTTTGCCCTGGCACCCATCCAGTAGGCGCTCATTTGCTCCAGCTTCGGCTGCAACTTCTTCCCCTTCATGTTCGGCTTCATTTTTTCTTTTGGAATCACTAAGATCCCCAACACCAGCTATACGCCTCTGTGCTGTCTCCATGTCCTCAAGTATAGCACATAAATCACACATCTCTCTTGCCATGGTTGGGTCAGGCATCTACCTACCTCTTCTTCTTGGTATTTCTCTTTCCTCTTGCGGATCGAGTGTTTGTCTGTCCCTTCTTCTTGGCAGCATGGTGAATCTTCCTTTTTCCTTGCTACAAAAAGAAAAGAAACCTTTCTGTGCTCTGATACCACACTTGACACAGACCCCCTTCTGCTAGATCTGTAGATCAGGATCCACACAGGCTCTTTTCCTCTCTTCTGGCCCAAAGTGATCGACTGGCCCTTCTATTTCCCTTTTGGAAAATCTGCACCCACAAACGACCTTGAGAAATTTTCCCCTTATATTTCGGAATATCGGACTTCACATTTTCGCGAGCCCTGTGGCCGAGTGTCTTTTCTCTCAGACCCCCAAAACCTGAAATTATGACACTTGGCCTTTCCTCTGTCTATTTCGCCTTTCTCCTTATCATGATTTCAGGATTCGCAATGTCATGCAACTCATCCCCTCGACCTCCAAAATCCCAATTCCCACATTACTAAAACTCCGATGCTCAGTCACCAAAAGAAATCGACGGTTGTGATTCCTCGCTCGATCCAACGTTCAGTGCGTTTTCGCGTATCGGGAGTTCAAGACTCTCGATGCCAAAAACCTCATGTCAACACAAACTCCGAATTCCAGAATCCCGATATCCCGTAATGCTATTCTTTTCCGGGATTTCCACCTTTTTTCGATTTCGAAACTTTCGTTCCCTAAATGTGTGGGTCTCCTATCTTTAGGATTTGCGAAATGTCGAACCCCGATAAGCCGATGGAATTTCCTATCGGAATTTTCTCCGAACTCTAGGATTTCTGCCACGCGTCCTCCTATGATGGACGGTCCTCAATCATTTCATGATTTCACGAAATCAAATGCCGAATTCCTCTGCATCCTATCCTCTTGATCCCCGAAGTCCCAACATGCGAAATGCTGACGGAGTCTTGATCGCCACCACATGTCTCAACAGACGAATGGTCTTGATTCAGTTCGGGATTTTGCGACTTGCGATTCCCCGATGACACAATTTATCTTTCAACTCGAAACCCCGATAGTCGAAATACCGACGGGTTCTTGATCTCTTCCACGTGTCCTAATGAATGGACGAATCAGATCAAATTTGAGGTTTTCACTATGAAGTGACCCGATCTCTTGTCCTCGAGACTTCCGATATCCCGAATTCTGAAATCCCGACATCTCGACGCCTTTTGGGACTTTCTCTCTTTTTATGATGGTTTAACCCCTGTGCAACTTCTGTCAGATCCCACAACTGATGGGTATCTAAGCGAGGTTCGACGGCTCACGATCTCTTGAGATTGAAACTTTGGAAACAATCATAACCCCCTTGCTTCTCTGTCAGATCGGATGGTCGACAAGACTTCGCAAATTCTCTATGGAGAATTTCGACCGTCTGTCTCTTCCCTTGAGAACTTCCGCAAAATTTAAACAAAATATTTCTCTGCGTGGAACTTATCCTCCTGCAACATGATGTCACTGCACCTCCTTTCAATTCTTCAAGGCACTTAACCTCTTTCTTCCCTTTGATGACTTCGAAGGTTCAAACCCTTCTGAGGTTTTCCATGACTTCAAGTCTTTCAGAAAAACTCCTGCTGGCACTCCTTGTGGCAGACCTTCAAACACTTTCAAGTGTTGAACTCCTTTTGACTCTGCGCACTCCCTGCAATAACAATCTCTCAACAAGTCATCCAGGTTACAAACCCCTGAAGCTTCACTCGACCTGTGCACACTTTGCACGGCTCCTGTGCATAATTGCACTTTTAAGGAAATGAGGACAAAAGCTATCGTATCTGAGCTTTCAGAGACAAACCTATGAACCCTTTGTCAACACAGTCCTTGTGGAAAATTCAACTGCACTCCTTGCAGGAACTCTCGCTCAGACACAGAAACAATTAAAACTCATTTCCTAACTCTTTCTCTCTCAGACTTCAAACACAATCCTTCAATCATTCATACACAACATAGAAAGCAAATGTATAATAGAAAGAGTAAAACCATGAACATACCATTTAGCATACACATACAAGAAACAGATACAACACCATGAATCTGAATTAAGACTTCTTCTATTAACTCAAATCTCTGTACATGTGTGTTTTTCAAGCACAGTTTCTTTGTTCTAGCTCTGTATGCTCTTCTCTTGGTAATGTTCTTCACTATAATACAATAATACAATGAGGGTGTCTATATCCGTTTTCCCTCCACTCCTAAAACTGTCAAATCTGAGAATTCAAAGATACCTACTAACATTAACTAACATAAATTTCTTCTTTGTCCTTCAGAGGAGAGCAGGTCGCTCAAGGTCTGATTACAATCTATAAGTATGCCTCTCCTTAACTATTACATTTACGTTTGGCGCATCCATATTCAAAAGTTTTTAAACAATTCATCATGTGCCCAAAATGTGTTGGCGCTTGCCCCACACTTTCTTGATGTTGGCGATGCTCCTGAATCATAAAAAAAACATACACCTAACCCTATTTTCTAGTTTAAGTTACGCAAATGTGAAATGTCCTTGAACTCACCCTGACAACTTTGGTTGATGTAGGTTAAATTATACAGGATGGTCAGGACTCGAGGAAATCGAGGCAGAGGGGCATCATCGCAGGGACCTCCAGCGCTGCCATCACCATCGCCTGAACTAGATCTCATACTACACTCTTTGGAGGCCATAAATGAGACTTTAAAAGGGAATCAACTAGAAGGGACCGAAGGGGAGCCCCCACCTTCTGGAACGGGTAATCCAGAAGCGTCGAGGGATTCAGGGGAAGGACCTCCACCCAAAGACATCACTAGAAAACTACAGAAGATCAAACTTCCAGAGTTTTCCAAGGGTCGTGCCAGTGAACGTGCCGAGGCATGGTTGGAAGGCATGACAAGGTGTTTTTCCTTAAGAGACTATGTGTCCACTTCAAAGGCAAAGATAGTGATTTTTCAGTTAAGAGACAGTGCCTTGAATTGGTGGGGCAACCTGGAAAGGCAACTGCATCTTACCTTGGAAACCATGTCTTGGGAACTTTTCAAGGAGAGGTTTCGAAGGAAATATCTACCAGCTTACTATGAGGAACAACAGGTGGGAGCATTTCATGCTCTAGTACAGGGAAATATGACTGTAGAAGAATATGAGATTAGGATTATGGAATTGGTCAAATATGTTTCATATATGGATAATGACCAATGATAGGAAGAACACTTTATCTATGGGTTAAACACTAAGATAAGGGCTATGGGGCAGATGTGGAAACCGTCTTCAGTAGAGGAAGTTGTGGAAAATGTGCGTTATGTGGAGGAACACACGAACTTAACCGGAGGTACGAGATCGACCTTTCCGCATCGTCCTGGATTCATGGGGAAGGCCCCTAGGACATTTCCCAGGGGAGGGGGCTCAAGGCCACCTCCATATGGTAATAGAGTGGAACCAAGGAGAGTAGCTGTAGGGATTTCAATGGTAGCAAGTGCAGTATCCTGTTCATCACCAACGACACATGCAGGTCCACGGCCATCTCAAGGAGAAGCTAGTAGGGGCAGGGGTTCCAGGAGAAGGAACTCATTTTAGAGACATTCACAGAACATTGCCCAGGTTCAATCCTATGTTACCTGTTGGGGATGCGGAGGACCCCATTACCAGCGTGACTACCCAGAGTTACAATCAGGATTTGTGCATAGAGAAGGAAAGGCCCCGATGGGAAGAGCAAGTAGCAACCACCAGATTTACGCAACGGTTAATAATCGCCAGGCTGAACATCAATCCATGGTGTTGGAGTCGTCAGGTATGCTAAATCATATCAATGTAAAGATTTTATTTGATTCTAGTGTGACAGATAGTTTCATTTCACCATCTACATTAGAAAAGAGTGGGTTGGTAGCCTATGAGCATGATGACTTTAAACAAGTCAAGATGGCTTTGGGGGAAAAACAAGTTGTAGAACCTAGCGTAGATAATTGTATAGTAGACCTGGGAGTGTGTACTACCAGGTTCAAGGTATACATCACTGCTCTCGAGGCATATGAGCTAATCATTGGAATGGATTGGTTAGAAGCTCATCGAGCTTTGGTAGATTGTTTTTCAAAAGGGGTGCTTTGTGTCGATGATGAATGAAGACTAGTAGAGATCCAAGGTGTACGGAGAAATGTGTCATTACGATTTATCTCAACTATGAAGGTTAAGTGATGCTTGAAGCAAGGGTGTCGACTATATGTAGTGGAAGCAGTGAATTAAAGGAAGGGACCCTCCTTGGATCAGTACCCGATATTGTTAGAATTTAAGGATGTTTTTCCAAACGAGTTACCAAGGTTACCTCCTTAGAGGGAGCTTGATTTTACTATTGAGCTGAAACCTGGTGCAAAACCAATTTCCAAGACTCCGTATCGGATGACAGCACCAGAACTTTGTGAGTTTCAAATGAAATTGAAAGAGTTACTGGACTTAGGGCTAATAAGGCCCAGTGTCTCACCTTGGGGTGCACCAATAATTTTTGTAAAGAAGAAGGATGGTTCCTTACGATTGTGTATAGATTACAGGGACTTGAACCGTGCTACAGTGAAAAATAGGTACCCAATGCCATGAATAGATGACCTCTTTGATCATATGAAAGGAGCAACGGTATTCTTAAAGATTGATTTGCGATCAGGGTATCACCAGTTAAGGATTAAGGAAGGTGATATTCCTAAAACTTCCTTTCGAACTTGGTTTGGGCATTACGAGTTTGTCATAGTACCTTTCAGATTGACCAATGCACCTGCAATATTCATGAGCCTCATGAACGAAGTATTCCGGAAGTACTTAGACCGTTTTGTACAAGTCTTTCTAGATGACATCCTCATCTATTCCAAGAACGAAAGAGAACATGAGGAACACTTACGAGTGGTGTTATCTTGCCATAGAGAGAAAAAATTGTATGGGAAGTTGTCGAAGTGTTCCTTATTCCAGAGAGAGATCCACTATTTAGGTCATATCATTTCCGGTGAAGGAATCTCTATGGACCCAGAAAAGGTAAAGGCCATTATGGAGTGGCCAGTGCCGAAAAATGCCCATTAGGTGAGGAACTTCATGGGGCTAGCAGGTTATTATCGGATATTTGTGGAAGGATTCTCTAAAATAGTGAAACCCATCACCACTTTGCAGTGCAAGGGGGTCAGGTATGAATGGACAGAAGAATGTGATAGTACATTCATCGAGCTTAAGAGGTTACTAACTAGTGCGCCAATTCTACGAGTGCCAGATATGCAAAAGGACTTCATAGTTTGCATGAATGCCTCGAAGCAAGGGTTGGGGGCTATGCTAATGCAAGATGGAGGAGTGATATCTTATGCATCAAGGAAGTTGAAGAAACACGAAGAGCTTTATGCTACTCATGATTTAGAGTTGGTAGTTGTAATGCTAGATCTGAAACTTTGGAGGAACTATCTTGTGGGGAGAAACTTTGAGCTCAAAACGGACCATCAAAGTTTAAAACATCTCTTCACTCAAAGGGATATAAATGCTAGGCAAAGAATATGGAGTGAGTTTATGAGTGAGTACGATTTTGGTATTTCATATATCAAGGGAAAGGAAAATGTGGTCACAGATGCCTTGAGTAGGAGACCATGTGTCTTCTCCTTGGTACCCTTAAAAGTCAATCTGAGGGAACGTGTGTTGACGCAACTCCAAGGAGACAGTTGGTATTTAAAGGTTACCTCAAACCTCTAGAGTGGGAGGCAATTAGATCCAAAGTATGAAGGATATAGTCTGGAAGCAGATGGACTGTTAAGATATCGAGGAAGGATGTGCATCCCTGAAAATGGGGATATTCGAACCATCATACTGAAGGAAGCCCATAGAGCACTTTATTATGCACATCCGATTGTGAAGAAGATGTACGCAGACATGAGGAATCTTTTCTTCTGGGTAGGCATGAAGTGCGATGTAGTCCATTTCGTCACCAAATGCCTAGAGTGTCAACAAGTGAAAGCCCACCACCATAACCCAACAGGCCTCCTACAACCACATGATGTTCCTATGTCCAAGTGGGAAGTCATTTCTATGGATTTTGTTGTGGGGTTGTCGCTCACATCTCATAGACACAATGCCATTCTTGTGATAGTTGATAAGTTAACCAAGAGTGCTCATTTTATTTCAGTTAGAGACACTTACAATGTCACTGATGTGGCACATGTGTTTGTAAGTGAGGTCATCCATTTGCATGGGATACCTAAGAAGATCATTTCAAATAGGGATTCTAGATTCACTTCTAGGTTATGGACAAGTTTGGAGTCAGCGTTGGGGACTCAGTTGAACTTAAGCATAGCTTATAATCCTGAAACAGATGGGAAAAATGAGAGAGTAAATCAAGTCATGGAAGACATGCTTAGGATGTATGTCATGGATAATCAAACCCATTGGGAGAATTACCTACCTTTGGTAGAGTTCGCCTACAATAACAGTTTTCATAGCTCCATCAGAATGCCACCCTACGAAGCTCTGTATGAAAGGCCATGCAGAATTTCATTGAGTTGGGATAGATTAGAAGACCGAGTAATAGTTGGGCCAGAATTGATTCAAGATATGGAGGAACAGGTGATTCATATTAGGCATAGACTAAAGGAATCACAGGATAGGCAGAAAAGTTATGCGGATGCACATAGGACCGACCGAAGTTATAAAATGGAAGACCATGTTTTCATTCATATTAGGCCTAATAAGAGTACCATATAGTTTAGGAAGGGGACAAAGTTGTCACCTCGATTTATAAGATCGGTCAAAATCCAAGAGAAAATTGGACCTGTTGCCTATCGTCTCGTACTGCCACCCCACCTGCATAAAACTCATAATGTTTTTCAGTATCTGTTTGTCGATGAATCACATAAACTAAATTGGAAGGAATTGTAGGTATCGGATGTGGGAACTCTCACGGTAGAACCGTTACGCATATTGGACCGTAGAGTCCGACAGCTCAGGAACCATCTCGTAGACCAAGTTAAGGTCCAATGGGACAAGTATAGTCTAGGATCTGCTACTTGGGAAGACGTCGAGACACTACGATGAGACTATCCCTCACTTTTTTGACCACCTCAAGAATATGTTTCTCGAAGTTTGGGTGTATGTAACACCACCTTTTGACTTAGAAAGCGAGGATTACTTAAGGCCTACACACTTTTGTTTTCTATTCACAAGTAAAACTATTAAATGATACACTTGAACTTTTAAGACGTATAAATTTTGTGAATGTTTAAATTTATTTGGATAATGATGGATATGATGTGATATATTGTGAGAATGTAAATTTTATGAATGTTTAAATATTAGTGATGATGTTGGATATCATGCAATCTATTTTGTAAATGATACTTTTATGAATAGGTGTCGTCAATTGGATTATGGAATATTATGAGATCTATTTCTAACTTGAAAACTTTGATGTCAAAGTTGTTGATACACGGATACCGAATTGAAATTATGATTGTATGCAATTACATGATGATAATGCATAAGAAATGTATGAGTTTGTGTTACAGACTAATCTGCAGGTTATGGGCTATGAAATAGCCAAGGGATAATGATGATGAAAATGGATTTAATGACCAGTGACTGAGAAACAATATGGTGAGACTGCCCAAAACTGAATAAACGATGACAAAACTCCTAGCAAAACGGTTCCATTGTATATTCCATTGTAGGGTGTGGACCCTAGTCCTGTTAGGAGGGGTGGAGGCATTTCCCACCGAGTATCTTTCGAAACCTGAAGTCATGGGAGGACGATGGTAGCTCATGCTCCCCTAGACGTGTGATGATGACTGTCAGTTGCCTACTAGGGAAGCTTGGTCAAGATAGTGACACTTCCGATTACGGGTTCTATTTGGAGTTAGTTCAATATAGTTGACGCTCCAAGATAGTCCAACAAAGGAAGGATAGGAATGGAATATGGAAGTAAGTTAGTGAGGAAGGATGAGTAGAAATAGTTGAGAGTGTATGGAGATTTGTCCTATGTTGGAACTTATTGTTTTCCTTCTGAAGAGAAAATGCATATATATATGAATATTCATAATTATGTAATTAAACTACAATTGTCTAAATAACATTGTTGAGCTAGATAATTGAAATTAAAGGATTTTGCAAACATTTGATTGGTTTATTTTCTTTTATAAAATGAATAATCTTGTTGAATGGATTAGATGCATATGGAAATTACTATAGAGATGATAGTTATTGATATTACTACATGAATGAGACCTGTATGTACTAGCTACACATGCATTTCTTGCACATGTCCACATTCATTTCCGTCATATACATTTTTCACCAAACACTTCGTTTCATTTACAATTCGACCCCATTTTCCACAATTTGTTGTCTAACCTCATTGGCAGGGACTATGCTACCACACAGCCTTGTTTTTAAAGGATTCCCAAAATTTGTTGGCATATCGATTATTATTGACTCATTTGTGAATATGCTTTAAATAAAAAACTTATTTACATAAAACTTTTATTTGTGAATATGGTGTGAATTAAATTCTCAACTTTCACCATTTTATTTTTAAAAGATTCCCAAATTTTGTTGGCATATCAATTATTATTGATTATTAGGATATTCCAAAAAACAAAATTGCAAAAATTTCATTTGGGAATATAGTTTTCATAAATCTCCAAATATGTTAGTTATTTAAATATATTAGTTAATTTCTTGGTGGTAAAGTAATTTCTTCATTACCTACCTAAATAACTTTTTTGGTGTTCAGTTAAGGTTTATCAACATATGAAAACATATGTCCCCGAGGTGTACAACAGTAGGATATTAAGGTCTAGGACAATAGGTGACTGATGTTAAGGTGTAAGACAGTAGGTGATTGATGTTAAGGTGTGAGTGTGCTGTTAAGGCACTCTATGATGTTAAAGTCACCTGGTGAGACAAAAAATCCACCCATGTTAAGGGTTGCTTAGATGCCACTAAGTGATTTTTATTGCTTAGATTCCCTCAGTCGTGGTTTCTCAAGCCACATGCTAACCTAGCTAGTCAAAAAAAAAAGCATATGAAATTTTTTTATAATGCGATTAATGACATATCAAATTATCAAATTAATTGTTTCTAAAAAAAATACTTTCACAATGTCCTTAACACAATTTTTTTCACATTAAAAAACATAACTTTTGCATGTGTATTTTTACCTTGTTATCATAAAATATTATAATGATCCTTGTTTGATGTATTGAAAATTCACCTCTTAATTTTATAAAATCCAAAATTTATTTTATATAAAAAATTTAGATATTTAATAAAAAACATTTTTTTAACTCTACACTATCTTAAACATTTTCCTAAGTAAAAGGTTAAACTACAATTATAGGTAGTATTTGGTTTGTGTATGGGATTAAGGATAAATTCCATGAATAAGTACATGACTCCATTGGATTTAGCCTTAGCCTCACCACAAGGGATAATGTATTTCTTGCAAATACAATCTAAGTTCAAAATTCATTTTGGTCCTCAAGTGCCCAAAACCCAAAAACATTTGGTAAGGTTTTGGTACGGTGTATTTTCCTCAAATAATTATGACGTGTCTAACAACATTTACAAATTGAAATCAATGATGATTGTTCTCATATTTTTAGTTTTTAAGTTAGATATATATATATTAAAACCTTCTAGGGTCCAAAAATTACAGCTGGCGAGCTAAACAATGAGACCGTGGAAGCATCACCCAGATGGGAAATCAATGTTGCCACATGTCCATACAGTTCATAGATGTCCAAATAGTTCACAATTACAATAACAGGAAAAAAAAATTCATGTGACAAATTATTGTGCTAATCGTAGAAACTACGGTGCCTCGCAAAGCTAGAACCCAAAAAAATAAATCATCTAAAGATATCAAAAGTCCAGGAAAAATTGTGAACGTTGATTTCATCCTGAACATGGGCCTGGTGTTCGTTCCTCTGTGGATATTTTGCAATGTCCTTGGCTAGAGTCCCTGTGTCCAGAGTGGTGTGCAGGAGAGAAAAAATAAGAGTCTCCAAGCACTCCTCGTGGTACTCTTGATGATCATCCCTGTTCAACAGCTCCATCATGTCGTGCTTGAATTCAAAGACTGAGTTATGGGTGATGTCCAAAGAATTTTGCAGTTTCATAAACTCGTCACACCAGGCACAAGAGGGTGGGGGTGGAGGAGGAGGTGATAGAGGTGTTGGAGTATGGAAGAAAAGTATGGGGCGTTGTAAGAAGGGAGAGGGGAGGAGGGAGGCTGGTGTATGGGAAACAGTTCTGGGCTGAGCATAGGTGCGAAGCCAAGGGAATTTCCTATACTATCAAACCATTCCACTTTGTATGCCCACAGGGAGGACAAGGGAGGGATATCCAAAGTGCAGGCATGATCCAGAGTCTAAGGAAAGTTCTGAGAAGATTGTCTACCTTGCTCTCATGAGCCTCACCCCCGTGATTTATACCATGCCACCCCATGCTTAGATTTTCCTCTCTTCCTTGGCATCAGGAAGAAAACTAGGAGAGGAGGGATGAAGATGAACTAGAAGTGGATAAAACCATATTTGAGACTATGAGGAGAAAGGGTCGAGGTGTGAAAATGAGTAGAAGAAATCACAGGCGCAGAATAAAACCCATGGAGCCAGAGCTTGCGATGGGACTGGTTGGGACGCCATCCCATCACATTAACTTCCTCATTATCCTAGAGTGCCATCGCCATAACTAGAGTTGTATGAGATTGGTAATGGGGGTACAGAACTCTAAAAATTGAATGCATGGTTTTAAATGTTGGCGTTGGAGGGAGGGAGTGAGGTGTGCGGTTGCAGGGTGCTAAGTGGATTGAGGCCAGGTGTCCTCCCACCTGTCGGAGGGAACAATGTGCTCGGTGACACCCCATCCAGGTGTTGATGCTTGCGGTGTGTTATGGTCATGTAGGCCACAATGAGGGGGTGTTTACGACAAGAGGTTGGAATACAACATAAATCTTCTTCCTGCAAATCTACCCCAAAATTCACCAACTTATCTGCCACTTGGTCAACATTCCTTCCAATGTTGGAGGGGATAATTACCCACTAGGGTTGAAGAATTGATTTTGTTATTATCAACCCATTTATGAGTCTCCAACTCAGGGAAATCCTTTTCATATATGCTCCATTTAGGAGGTGGGAGAGGAGGTTGATGATGATCTGAGAGTCTCCTTCTGTTATAAGGAAATTCATCCTTTGATCCTTGCCCGCTTGAATTCCTTTGAGTAGGCCCCATAGCTCAACCACATTTTTAGTGTTATACCCTAAGTTCCCCACTGTCAAGAGAAGGATCTCTCCTTTATTGTTGTGAATGGTGGCCCCAAAACCTGCTAGGCCCAAATTTCCTTTGGAAGTTCTGTTGAAGTTTATTTTGAGATAACCATATTGTGGGGCCTTCCATTGAGAGGGACTATTCTTATTTGGATGTCCAGGGATTGAAGTTGGAGGACTTGGGGTAAGGCAGAGTTGCCAGGCAATGAGAATGATCTACTCATTGGGCATAGGTGTGTATTTTCTCCTCCAGAGGCATGCCCATAGGTCCTGAGGCCTCTTTAACTATCTCCACCAAATTTTTTCACTTAGGAATTTGTTGAGGATTGACAGATCTCTAAGACCAAGTCCCACTGCATGCTTTAGTCTGCACCTTTTTTGCCAGCTTACCAAAACCCTATTGCGCCCATCCTTGGTTCCTTGCTGAGGAAGTTCCTCTAGATTTTCCTAATGATGGTTAGGATAAAACTTGGGGCTGCAAGGGATGAGAACACGTAAATGGGGAGAGATTGAAGGAAAGATTTAGGGAGAATTAAATGACCGAGAATATTGAGGGAATAGAAAGTCTAGGAGGCTAGTCTTTTTCTGAATTTGGAAAGAAGATATTCCCAGTAGGTATTACTTAATGGATTTTCGATAAGAGGGATACCAAGATACTTGGAAGGGATGGAGATGCTTGTGAACCCCAAGATCTAAGTGATGTGGAGTTGCACCTGGATGGGCATGTTGAAGAAGAAGATATGGGACTTGGATAGGCTTACATCCATACTTGAAGCATCACTGAACAATTTGATCATGTAAAGGATGCAGGTGGATTCTCGAACTATGGGGACTCCCATCATTAGGATTTCATCCACAAATTGACTATGTGAGATGGGCGGGGAGATTCCATGAAGGGAAAGTCTCAAGAGGGAATGATCGGTGATGGCCTCTTTGATAGTTCGACTTAGTCCTTCCACCATTAAGATGAATAGAAAAGGAGAGAGTGGATCCCCTTGTATGATACCTCTGGAGGGGGAGAAGGGTTTGGATGGCACGCCATTAACCATGATGGAGAATAGAGAAAACAAAGTGAGATTGAAAATCCAAGAGACCCATGAGGGGTCGAAGCCAAAGGCTAGGAGGGTGGCCTTCAAGTAATTCCAACTGAGTTTGTCGAAAGCTTTGGAAAGATCCAGTTTCAGAAGCATATGAGGTGATTTATTCGATTGGAGAGAGTGGATTCCCTCATGTGCTAGAATAATGTTGTCCATGATCTACCTGCTCTCCAAGTACCTTGAATATTCCTGAGAGATAATGAATGGTAGGATGGTTTTGAGACATTTGGTGATGACCTTCATGATGAGCTTGTTGATCACATTGCAGAGTGCAATGGGTCTGAAATGATTTGGAGTGGTGACTTTCTTCTCTTTTGGAATGAGAGCGAGGAAAGTGGCATTGAGAGCCTGTAGGACCTACCCTGACTTTCTGGAGTCCTCTATGATATCTCAAACCTCTTCTCGGATCATATCCCAACAGTGATGAAAATAGTCTTTTGTGAAGCTGTGAGGTCCTAGGGATTTTCCCACTGAGGTGTCCTTGAGGGATTGATCAACCTCTTCTTGGGTGATTGGGTGCATCAGAGCCTCATTTTTTGCTTTAGTGACCTCCTTTGGAATGTGTTTGATGATATATTCTATAGCTTGAGTGCGATCTATTGGGGGTTCTGAAAGAACGTGCTTGTAATATGTGAGAAGTTCCTTCTCAATGTCTACATGTTTTTGTATTTCAATACCTTGATCCAATACAAGATGAATGATGTGATTAGTATGATGACGTTGAAGAATTGGTCTGTGGAATAATTTAGTGTTTCTTTCCCCCTCTTTAAGCCAATGATTGTTCTCATATTAATTAACAATTAAATTATAAAATAAAAATCCACTTTAGAAAAAGGAAAAAACAAAACATATAAAAATATATGTATCATTTATAAAAAACATGATTATTAATTCCAAATATTTAAAGAATTTAATCTGAGGAGGAAATGAGAGGATATCACAGCTATGGAGGCCATCAAAATTAATCGTAATGAAAGGGACTCTCAATACCAATTTTTTCAAAGATCATTTTTAAGATTAGATCAAAAATCATAATTGGAATACACTAATGAGATTGTATTTCTAATCAACTATTTTCTTCGTGAAATTATGAGTGGTTAGTCCCAAAATTTTGCAAAGTAATATGAGAAAAAAAATTTAGATCAACACTTCCCTAAGATTATCTCATATTTAAGGTCTATAAGGAGAAAACATATTTAGTTGTTGGGTGCACAATCCAATTTTCAGGATGCACAACAAAAGAGAATCTTATGTTCAACTAGGTACGAGTCCAAAAAAAACATATTCCTTTAACGACTAACTTATTTAAAAAAATGAAGTTAGTTTAAAAGAAAAAATAAGGACCGTAATTAAAACTAATCGTAAACAAAAACTAAAAGTATATTTTGTTAAGCTACTCCACACTTAAACTATATTGGTTGAACATAATCTTATCTAAAAGCATAACGCATGTGCATTCATTCAAGTATTCTCATTCCATTAATATAGACAAATATCACAACCTTCCTTTTGAGAAACAAGCATCGATTTGTTCCTACATACTTCCTTCAACATGAGTCTTAGTGTCATTGTCTCATGTAAGATTGCAATCCTTTGATAAATTATCTTATTACAAGTTATTATTTCCTCTTGTCATTAACGATGAGAATTTCAAATACTCTTGTTATTATCTTCAACCTCCTAATTGGAAAGAGGAAATTACCACATGGATATGGAAGTGCTTAGGAAATCTTGACATAATCTCATATAATGGTTCAGATTTCCCATCATAAGCGAATGAAAGATAAGATTAGAAACCATAATTGAATTAAATGATTAAAATTTGATTTCTAATAAGTGATGAGTTGATGTTAATCATGATGAATAAATTCTTGAGTCACATATCAAATACAAATTATTATTCCAACCAATACACATAGGTTTCTCCTTCCAAGTTATGAATCAACTTAAACTCTTACAAGGGTTATCATTCTAGATTCATCGAATGCTCAAAAATATAAAACATGTAGATTCATAAGTTACATTTCAAAGGAAATTGCATCAATTAAATTTACTACCATGGCTAAGGTCTCGGTAAAACAAGATTTTAAAAGATCAAGACCTACAATCTTAAAAATTACATTGACACTTCCTTCCAAGATTATATCCCCAACTTCATTGTTAATAAGGATGAGTGTTAATTCCAAGCGTCCAAATGATTTCACCATTCCTATATGATGAAATAAAAGGACAATTTTAAGCCATGGTAATAATTAGATTAGTCAATAATGTAACCAAAGTGACTCAAAATATCAACAATTCCATGTGATGGAAAGAGGTTTCCCAACAAAGTTGGGGTAAGGACTAGGTTTGAAATCATCAATGATCAGTAGCACTATGATTATTTCTTAGCTGAATAATATTATTGATTCCCAAACATTTTCTCAAAAATATCCTAACAAAACATTTATAAAGGAACTTTGTCCTTTGTTGTCACACCTATTTCCAATTAGCAGGGAAGAATGTTTTCGCTAGTAGCTAGAACATCCTGCTTATATACAAGAAGAAAATTGAATTAGCAAGTTTTCATCTTGATAGGAAAAAATGACTCAATTGAAAATAATATTATTTACAAGAGGAAAATATAATAAAACTAAAAATGATCAAAGAAAACAAAAACTCAAAAAAAAAAAACTTAGCTAAGTTTCATTGTGTTAAGTCTAGACTAAAACCATGTTGGCTGAAATCAATCTAAGAAAGTGCTTACTAGATAAGCATCCATCTGCATAACTCCATACCTATTATGAAATAACGACTGAAAGGAATTTAAAGGAATTGGACTAATATTAATATGAAATTAAAAGAAGTTTAATTCTCAAACCTTCTTTAACTGAGTACACGACTATAAACAAAAATCAAAGGCAATCCCACTCAAAACCATTTTTCCCCAACCAAAATTCAATCAATCATAAATATATCAAGCAGGGAATCTTTAAGTGTTTATTTTCAAGGAGGAGTTGTTGAATGTATCATTTAAAAAAAAAATGTTTTCAATTAATTCATAAAATGATAGTATGTCCACAAAAGGATTACTGTAGAAAAATCATGAAGGTCATGGTATGGACAATGATTAGAAATTAATCCAAATACACAGTTACCCATCTTTGAGAATGCACCAACTAAATGTTCTTCTTAGGGAAAAATTTCATCATGCAAGCCTCTCATCTCATACAATAAATTCCCCTTTACTTTTCAACCAACAAGTCTTTTATTAAAAGATAAAGGAAAGAACAAAACTAGCTAGAGACTAGAAACAAAAAATAGATTACACTAACAAGTTAAATAATATTCAACTGCAATTTATTAAAATGAAAATCAATAAGAAACGATTTATATAATAAATATATCTCAACTAAAATCAATATGGATCCTTACCCATAAGGATAGGTAATACCGTATAGATGAATTTATTAAAAACTAAAATATAAAAAATACAGTAAACAATTATGCAAAGAAAATAAACTAGATTATTCTATCCTACTCCTATCTACACTACAATGGCAACAAATGAATTATGTGACATCATAATGCCAATTTATCCATCCATGTAACTCCAAAACTATAATTACACGTTCATAAAAAATTAGTAGCAAAAAATGGAGTGACAATAAACTATGCAAACCTCTATCCATGATGCAAAAGATGATATTGTTATTATTCATGGGAAATCTAGATGAGTAAGATTCCTCCATCCATACCTCAATTTTATCATAGAATATACAATGAAAATCATATAATTGATGGAGGGAGTTCATAAGAGAGTAGCATAGTTGATGAGGACCATACACTAAACTGCCCTGAAACATACTTTGTGAGAGAGTCTTAGTATTGATATAATCATTAATTCTAGAATACATGCAAAAATAATGAGGTCCTAACATAATCATCGATCTAGACCAAAGTGCCTCATTTTCTTGGAAAGCCTCCCTTGCATCATTCCTCAAATAACCAACAATAATATGCATGGAATACCCTCCACCATGGTATAAGACATATCATTAAGGCTATGGTGGAAGTCACTAATTTCATCCATCTCAACTAATTAACTACTTGTACAAGAAAACTCTCTACTAAACATAATTGTATATAAGTCAATAAAAGACTCATTCAGAAACATGTTTGTTAGAACACCCTCTTCTTCACAAGCAAAAGGATGATAAGGAAGAAAACTATAACATTCTTGACAAGGGGTGGAATCCTCTGCTTCTACATCTACATTGTGAACATATTGTACTTTATTTAGATTTTTCCATGTAGAACGAGTTTGAAAAGGATCTTGAATCGTTTCCTGCACAACACATCCATAAAAAACATCAGGGGTACAAATAATAGAAATTATGTATAAGAGAATGAAATGCCTCTGTAGAATGATAATTATTTTCAATAGTAGTATATTTGAATGGTATCACTTCTTCCATTAAAGCATTGATGATTGGTTTTTATTTTGAATTAGTAGGCTCCGCACTAGGAATTGTTTCAAAATCAACAATCCTATCCATCACATTATTCTCCTCATCTGGGAAAGATACAAATTGTTGTACTAAAAGTTTCATTCATTGTGTGTTCATTTCCTCTCCTTGAGTTAACTGATGAGAAATATTGTTTTTCTTCTTTAAAATATGTAAACAAGAAATATCTTCTAAAACATACTCAAGGTTAGGAGATAGAAGAAAATCATGACAATTTTTAGAAAAAGAAGACTCAATATGTCATATATGTTTCTTTAGGTTATATAAACTGACCCAAGAAGGGATCGTTCCTCATTCTATGGGAAGAAGGAGATTTTAGACTCAGAGGGAGACTAACAAAAGCCTTCCTTGGTTACCTACTCAAAGGCTTGCCCAACCCCATAACATTTG
>ML802985.1:205178-216949 GCA_009831015.1 Picea engelmannii
TCTAAGTGAAGGAATGAAAGGTTACAATGAATATCAACAAGGTGAGTTGATTTTTCAACAAGTTGAGAGAGTGTGAGATATTTTCCAGTAGAAAAGTTATGTATGGGGAAGCAATTTATTCTCTTAGGGAAAAGGTAAAACACAAAATTAGGAAGGGTGTTGTGCTGGCACAACACAATGGAATATCAATGATATTTTATAGATAATCCATGAAATATGAAGAAAGGAAAATATGCCTTATGATCCTCTAAAGCCACCTCTAATGTAGTTGCAATGACCTCTCCTTTTGCGGCCACCATCGATGCCTACAAACATGATTTCCTTCAGTGGGTTGAGGGAGACATCAAGGTCCTATGATATTATCATGAGTTAAATTTAGTTGATGAGGAAGTGGAGTTGTTTGTTTCAGATTTGGGCTCCAGCCAATCCTGAGATACCAAATTTCTATGCATGGTCGAATTGTACTGACATACTAAGTGTTTCATGTCCCATGCCATGCTAGCTAAGGAGTTTCACTACAAGGAATTTAGGCTATGGTTATATGCATTAGAAAATAAAAATCATTTGTTGCTTAGTCTGGTTTCAGGGTTGGTAAAGAAGCATAGAGGTTCCATCTACATGAATATGTAAGGAACCTCATCGGCTTCTTAGGATAATCCTTCAGTGGTGATGGATGATGGACTGACTATGGCTCATACTCAAGTTTCTTCAAACTAAACAATACATTTGTGTTTTCTTTCAGTTTAAACAATTTTCAATCTTGTTATTACAATACCATAGTCATGCCTATTTATATTCCTCCGAGAAATCAGTGAACATTTATTATTTTTGGACATTTTATGTTTGGTAATCCTAACATCTTAATCTGGCCTGGTTTCCCCTAGAAAAGACAATGGTTTTTTCATATTGTTAAATTGGTCATAAACGAGCAGGGATGAAATCGTAAACCTCTATTTTTTCATATATATATATATATATATATATATATATATATATGAACATAATAATAATGATTGCTTCCTCACCCAAAAACAAAGTGCACATACACTCTAATTAATTTATGATAACCCTAACCAACCTTTGGCATATACTTTTTCTATACATTGCATGCTAATTATTGAAAGTATTTCTAAATCATATTATCTATTAATATGATAGATCACATTATATTTTATAAGAATACAATAACAAAATAAATTCGGCTTTTCATAATTGTAATGAAAATGAAAAATAAGATTATTTTAAGAATTTTTCATAATCAATATAAAAGTATATAAAATTTTATTTTGAAAAATAATATATATATATATATATATATATATATATATATATATATATATTTCACAAAGTTAATAATGCAATGATTAACAAATAACTTAATATAAAATTGATATAATAAAACTATATCACAAAACATTTGGAAATAATACAACAATACAAAATTAAAAAATGGAATATAAAAATTTAAAAATAAATCTTTATTTATCACACAATTAAAATCCTTTAAGTTAAATAATAAGTTATATATCAAAGTAAAAAATTATTTGTTAATTCCCTACAATGGAGGTGAATGGGAAAGCCCTTATAGTAATGGTAATGGAATATATGAAATGAATTTAAAATATGAAATTTAAAAAATAGTTTTTTAACAACAATAACAACCACCATTACTAAGTTGATACTTATTAGTCCCTGTCGTAGGCATAAGGGGATTATAGCGATTGTTAATTCGTTGACCTTATATTAGTTTGTCCTTTGATCACAAATATTTCCATATTATCTATTGTTGGAACCAGGGAACTAAAAACATCGATTTTTATATAATAAAAAGTACCATATATGTCATGATTTGATTGGACAACGAATTGGAGGTCTTATTGTTGGCTTCGCTATTCCTAATGTTATATATGTTGGCATATCCAAAGTATTTAATTGTATATGGTCTTTTTGAATCGTATATTTTCTTATGCATTGCTCGAAGGTGGATTAATGCTAGCATTAGTTCGAATGTTTGGCTTAGCATTTTCTGCCAGCTAAATTCATCCCAATGAAAGTTTGTCCTTTGAATACATTCTATAGCATATTACTATGTGTGATTTTTTCTTTATTCTTGCGTGCTTCAAGAGAACAGGTCTGCCACGCTACAGTCTTTCTTAAATGTTTTCACAGGGCTACGCCCTTTGACTGTTCTGACAGTCTTAAGTGTTTACCTAACAGGTCTGGCAACCTTAAATGTTTATTGTACAGATGTGTTGCAATACAATTTCATTCCATTTTTTTGATGGCGTTGTTTGCAGTGAAATTGTGCAGAATTGTTCTCCACTGACATCACTGGTTTAGTGGTTGATGCTTTCTCGTTGGTTCATTCCATGATTCTTGTTCTTGTTTGATTCAAATTTGCAAAGTTGAGGTCCTGCAGTTGCAGTTGGACCTCTTCATGGCTATTCGTTGGTTTGTTGTTCTTCAACTTTGCAAGCTATTGGATCTATTGTTGTGGTTTGCAGGTTCTGTGATGTAGGAGAATCGTAAGCAACCAACCAAGCAAGCATAAAGGCAGAAGACATCTGGAAAAATGCAGCACACATTTTGCACATTTTGAAATGTTTTTGAAAAATTAATGAGTAGATATTAATGTAGTAGTTAAAGGAACCGTACTTGCATGTTGTAAATAGATCTTGAGAAATTTTCTCTCATCTGTCGGGTGTAATAGATGTTAAGTTTGCTTAATGAAAGTAGGTAGATTTGAATTAAGAGATTAGACAATTTTAGAAGCGTAGGAGGGAAAACGGATATAGACACCCTCACCCTTGTATTATTGTATTATTAGAATAGAAGAAGAAGAGAATTCATAAGCTGAGAGCTGTAGCTGAGAGCTGTAGATAAGAACCCATGTACAAGATCACTTGAGTTAATATATGAAGCTTTGACTCAATTTTCATGGTGTTATGATGCTTACTGTTTACATTTGCTAAATCGTATGCTTACAGTTGATTTATTTCTCTGTTTATGCATTTGTTTCAATGCTAGGTTAAATGTGTGATTTCACATTAAGTGTATGAAGTCTGATAGAGGATAATAATGAGTTTCAATTGTTTCTCAGCCTGAGAGTTCCTGCAAGGAGTTCAGTGAAACGTCTACAAGGTGTGCATTGACAAGAGTCTAAGTTTTATCTCAGAAAGCTCAGGAGAGAAACCGTTGTTCTCATACCAGCAGAAGTGCAAGTGAAGCACAGATCCGTGTAAGGTGTGCACAGGCTAGTTGAACCCTTAGAAGTTATCAACTAAGGTGAAGGTGGAAGGACTGTTGTTGCAAAGAGTGCACAGAGTTGAGGACTCAAATAACCAGGGAGTTATTTGAAAGTTTGCCGCAAGGAGTGTGAGCAGGATCTCTCTTGGAGACTTAATTTTGCAAGTGAAAGCTCAGGAGGGATAGTACCTTTGAAGTGTTCAAAGGGAGACGAAAGTCGAAAGCATCTCATAAAATACAAGTTCAGGAGGGAGAACATTGATTCGTCTCGCAGAAGTCATTGAGGAGTCAATTGGACGGTCATAAGTCTCCGTGGAGAACTCGCGAAATCACATGGACCATTGGATCCCACAGATCTATGAGAAGGTTAAGGCTGAGTGCCTTTCAGCATTCAGAAAGCTCAGGATGAGTAACAACCTTTTGATGAGAAGCGTCAGGAGTCGTTGATCTTGCGCTCGAAATCTGTTATTTCGGGTTTTGGAGTTTGGAGTGGAAAGTACTTTTGGAGTCACTGCATCGTAAACTCCCGGTTCGTGAAATTGCACCAGTTGTCAGATCAGGGGAGGCTCATAGCCGTTAATCCTCTTTGAAGTGAAACATTGGAATTTCAGTATTTCGGGGTTCGGCATACTGGGAATCCTAACGACAAGGAGCCGGGACACAGTGGAGTGAAAATCTTGAAGTCGCGGAATGTGACAAGACTTTGGTGTGGAATTTCAGGATTTCGGCACTTCGAGTTTCGGGGTTCCAAAAGTAAAGAGGCAGAGTTGCATGTCAGCGCAACTCCCAAAATCACGAAAAGGAAAAAGTTGAAAGGTGGTCCTAAGCATTTGTTGAAGGATACGTACAACGTAAGTTAAAGGGGTGTTCAAGCTTCGGGGAAAATCTCGTAAGACCATTGATCTTGCCAAAGGGGGAAATTTCATAAACCGAGAAATCATAAGGGAAGTGGAACGTGTGTTGGTCGTTCACTCAAGTCTCGAAAAGCTGAAATAATTGGAAGCAAGACGTGTGTGTTTAGTGCATTGAAGGATTCAACCTTTGTTGACATTTCGGGTTTTGGAGGTTGAAGAGACAAGGGGATTGACAACAGGATTCGCGAAATCACAAAATCCGAAATCCCGAAAGGGAAAAATTCCCAATCACATTTGTTGGTTGATTGTGGAGTTAACGTCGGTGTTGTATCACATAGGCATAACTTATAAGGACTTGTGGAATACACCTTGTGTGTGTGGTATTTCCTGTGGGGAAACCAAAGAGTCAATCAGACTCAGGGGAAGATTTAGAATGATCCTGCGCAGATCTTGGCCCGATGGTCAGGGTTTGCACCAATTTGGTATCAGATCTTGGAACAAGTTCTCTGCTTTCTGTAGTAGAGAGAACATAGGAAAATTTTATAGCCATGCCGCCAAGAAGAAGAGACAAGCCAATGCCAATGCCTGATCCAGCAAGTGAGAGAGAAATGCATGAGTTACGTGCCAGGCTTGATTCCATGGAGACAACACATAGGTGCACAATTGACGCTGGGGATATCAGTGAGGTCGAAAGTGAAAATGAAGCTGGAAACGAAGGAGAATAAGCTGTAGTCGAAGATGTTGTGGATGAATGCCTATTGAGGGTTGTTGCAAGGATAGGTGCCAGAGAAAAAATGGACATTCTAGTGTATGAGGGAAACCTAGATGTTGAAGAGCTTCTATACTGGATTAGAGCTCTGGATAAATACTTCAACTATGAGGATGTTGAGGAAGAAAAGAAGGTCAAACATGTCGTTACTAGACTTAAAGGGCATGCAACACTATGGTGGGATGAACTGTAGGATGACAGACGCTGCAAAGGCAAGCAGAAAATCAAAAGCTAGGATAGGATGGTTTTGAAGATGAAAGCCAAATTTATACCCAGGGATTACCAAATCATTATGTTTCGGAGGATGCAGAATTTGAGACAGAAGTTGATGTGAGTGAAAGAATACACTGAAGAGTTATATAAGATAAACATCAGAGCAGGTCATCGAGAAAGAGATGATGAAAAAGTTGCCAGGTACATGAATGGTCTGCGATATGACATTCAATATGAGATGAGCATGATGACTATTCAAAATGTGGAAGATGCTTATCAGATAGCTCTGAAAGCTGAAGAAAAGTTGAGCTGGAAACAAGGTCAAAGAGGCCGAGGTAGAAGTCAAGCCCAAGGCAAAAAAAATTCCCAAGACAGAACTCATAAATCTAAAGAAGAGGGGAAGAAACCTCAAACTCAACATGAGAGAGGAGGAAGCTCACAGAGAGGGCAGTATGCTGATAGAAATACTTTTCCTCGAGCCAGAGGAAGAAGAAGAGGCTGAGGCGGTGAAGTAAAATGCTTCATCTGTGGAAAAGTTGGGCATAAATCCTATGAGACTCCAGATAAGAAGAAATATGGTGGTGAAACTCACATTGTTGAAGCTCAAGGATGGAATGTCGAGGCAGAAGAAGATGAGGGAAAAACATCCTTGATGATGTGAAAAGTTCTCTTGAAGCCAGAGAAGGATGCAGAGAACCCAACCCAAAGAAAAAGTTTGTTTCAGACTATTTGCAAAACCAAAGACAGGGTATGCAAGGTCATAGTGGACAGTGGTAGCACAGAAAATCTTGTATCTACAGAGATGGTAGAAAAGTTGGAGTTGGAGACTGTTGCACATCCAAGCCCATACAGAGTTTCGTGGCTACAAAATGGACATCAGGTAAATGCCACTAAACAATGTTTAGTTGAATTTAAAATAGGAGGATATAAAGATGAAATATTATGTGATGTCATTCCCATGGATGTTTTTCATTTATTGTTGGGTAGACCATGGCAATATGACAGAAATGTGGTTCATGATGGGAGAAAGAACACGTACACCCTGGAAAAAAATAGTAGGACTCACATGTTGCTGCCAATTAAGGATAAAGAAGTGAAAACAGAGATGAGAAACACTATACTTCTCATGAGTGGGAAGGAACTTGTTGATAAGATTAAGAAGAAGGAGGACACACAATTTATTGTGGTTAGGAAGCCTAATTTTTTTTTAACCAGCACAAGGATAGATGATTTACTAGAAGAAATCCAGGAATTGCTGGGAGAGTTTGTTGACATAGTAGTGGACGAACTACCTTGTTCGTTGCCACCTATTAGGAGTATAATCCATCATATTGATCTTATACCTAGAGCCAATTTGTTGAACAAAGCCGCGTACAGGTTGACGCCGCAGGAAAATGAAGAAGTTAAGAGACAGATCCAAGACTTAATGGACAAAGGATTGATTCGAGAGAGCTTGAGTCCATGCGTTGTTCCAACAATGCTCAGCCCAAAGAAAGACAGAGGCTGGAGAATGTGTACAGACTCAAGGGCAATCAATAATATTACCATCGGATACAAATTTCCATTACCAAGGATGGACGACTTGATGGATTGCTTGAGTGGAGCAAATTTGTTTTCAAAGATTGATTTGAAAAGCGGGTATCATCAAATTCGGATGAGAGAAGGTGATGAATGGAAGTCAACATTCAAGATGAATGAGGGGTTGTATGAATGGCTTGTTATGCCATTTGGCTTAATGAATGCACCCAGTACTTTCATAAGGTTGATGAACGAAGTCCTGAAGGATTTTATTGGGAGATTTATCATCATATATCTTGATGATATATTAATCTTCAGCAAAATAGAAGCATAGCACTTAAAGAATTTAGTTGTAGTGATGGGGAGATTACAGCAGGAGAAATTGTTGATCAATGTGAAGAAATCATCATTTATGAGAATAGAACTCATTTATTTAGGTTTTGTTATCTTTGCAAATGAGTTGAAGATGGATCCGAAAAAGGTAAATGAAATTAAGAATTGGCCATCACCGAAGAGTGTATTTGAAGTTCAAAGCTTCCATGGTTTGGCAAGTTTCTATAGGAAATTCATTCAAAATTTCAGTGGACTTAGCGCACCAATGATGGATACGGTGAAGAAAAGACACAAATCTTTTCACTAGACAGAAGAAGCAGAGAAGAGCTTCAACCTGCTGAAGAAGAAGATCACAGAGCAACCAATTCTGGTTTTGTCGGATTTTAGCAAGACATTCTAGGTCAGGTGTGATGTGAGTGGATTTGCAATTGGAGCGGTCTTGAGCCAAGACGACAGGCCAATCACATACTTCAGTGAAAAATTGAATGAAGCAAAGATTAAGTACTCAACATATGACAAATAATTCTATGTCATCATACAAGCAATAAAGAAATGGAAACATTATTTGGTTCCTAAAGAGTTTGTTTTGTACAGTGACAATCATGCTTTACAATTCGTGACTCAACAGGAGAAGTTGAACCAAAAACATGTTAAATGGGTTGAATTCATGCAAAATTTTACTTTTTTTACTAAGCATATTTATGGAACTGCTAACAAAGTTGTTGATGCTTTGAGCAGGAAATGTTTGCTTATGAAGGAATTTAGAGTCAAGACTTTGGGTTTTGATAACCTCAAAGAAATGTATAGGGATGACCCAGATTTCAAGGAAGCATATGAAGCATCTGAGAATCCAGTTCTCAGGGACAGAAGCCAATGGACCGAGTATATGATCCAGGATGGATTATTATTCCAGGGAAATCAACTATTTATTCCAAAATGCTCCATGAGGGAGAACCTGTTGAAGGAAAATCATAGTGGAGGATTGGTCGGACACTTTGGTCATGATAAGACGTTCTCAAAGTTGAATGGCTCATATTTTTGGCCAGGAATGAGGACAGATGTTAATAAATTTGTGGATAGATGTAGGATTTGTTAACACACAAAAGGGAAAAGGCAAAACACAGGGTTATATCAACTGTTACCCATTCCAGAAAGGTCGTGGGATGCAATGAGAATGGATTTTATATTGGGACTGCCAAGAACACAGCGAGGCTATGATTCAATCTTTGTCGTAGTCGACAGATTTTCAAAGATGGCACATTTCATACCATGCCAGAAAACCGGTGACGCAACTCATATTGTGAACCTGTTTTTCAAGGAATTCGTCAGACTTCATGGCTTTCCAAGGAGTATCGTTTCTAATCGGGACACCAAATTCATAGGACATTTCTTGAGGACTTTCTAGAAGAAGCTGGGGACAAGTTTGTCCTTTAGCTCAACATATCATCGTCAAATAGATGGGCAGAAAAAAGTCATGAACAGAAGGTTGGGAGATTTGTTGAGGAGCTTAGTGACTGAACACCACAGTCAATGGGATCACATTCTGCCATAGGAGGAATTTTCTTATAATAATTCACTCAATAGAAGCACAAGGTAGAGTCCATTTCATATTGTATATGGAATGCAACCAAGGGGAGTTTCTGAATTGAAAGATTCGGAACAAGATGAATTTAGGAGTGCTAGTGTAGAAGACTTTGCAGAAGGAATGAAGGAGATTCACAGCCGAATCACGGAGCGATTGCATAGTTCAAGTCAAGAATACAAGTGGAGAGAAGATCAACATAGGCGAGAATGTCAATTTAAAGTTGGTGATCTGATTCTTGCACATCTGAGGAAGGAGAGGTTCCCAAGGGGAACATATAACAAGCTGAAGATTAAAAAGATTGGACTGTGCAAGGTCATAAGGAAATTTGGGGCAAACGCATATGAGATTGAATTACCCGATGGGATTGGAATCTCACTGATATTCAATGTTGCGGATTTGTCCCCTTACAGAGATGAAGAAGCAAGAGCAGAGGAGGAACATAAAGAGATTCAATGGAAAAAACAAATGCCTATAGCTGAAAAGCCACAGATGGAAAGCATAATTGATAAAGGGATTAGCAAAAAGACCACGAGAAAAAAGTATTTTGAATACTTGGTTAAATGGAAGGAACATCCAGTTGAATATGCTAGTTGGGAAGATGAAGTAGAAATTCATAAGCATGGACAGACCATGCAAGAGCTCATGAAAATTTTCAAGCAAGGGAGTATGATGCAGGAGAATCGTAAGTAGCTAGCCAACCAAGCATAAAGGCGGAAGACAGCTGGAAAAGTGCAACACACATTTTGCACATTTTGAAATGTTTTTGAAAAATTAATGAGAAGATATTAATGTAGTAGTTAAAGGAAGCGTACTTACATGTTGTAAACAAATCTTGAGTGATTTTCTCTCATCTATCGGGTGTAATAGACGTTAAGTCTGTTTAATGAAAGGAGGTAGATTTGAATTAAGATATTAGACATTTTTAGAAGCGTAGGAGGGAAAACAGATATAGACACCCTCACACTTGTATTATTGTATTACTAGAATAGAAGAAGAAGAGAATTCATAAGATGAGAGTTGTAGCAAAGAAATGTAGAGAAGAACCCATGTACAAGAGCACTTGAGTTAATATATGAATCTTTGAATCAATTTTCATGGTGTTATGATGCTTACTGTTTACATTTGCTGAATGGTATGCTTACAGTTGATTTATTTATTTCTTTATGCATTTGTTTCAATGTTGGGTTAAATGTGTGATTTCATGTTAAGTGTATGAAGTCTGATAGAGGAGAAGAATGAGTTTCAATTGTTTCTCATCCTGAGAGTTCCTGCAAGGAGTGCAATGAAACGTCCACAAGGTGTGCATTGACAATAGTCTGAGTTTTATCTCAGAAAGCTTAGGAGACATACCATTGTTCTCATACTAGTAGAAGTGTCGGTGAAGCACATAGTCGTGCAAGGTGTGCGCAGGCTAGTTGAACCCTTAGAAGTTATCAACTAAGTTGAAGGTGGAAGGACTACTGTTGCGAAGAGTACACAAAGTCGAGGACTCAAATAACCAGGGAGTTATTTGAAAGTTTGCCACAAGGAGTGCGAGCAGGATCTCTCTTGGAGACTTAAGTTTGCAAGTGAAAGATCAGGAGGGATAGTACCTTTGAAGTGTTCAAAGGGAGAAGAAAGTCGAAAGCATCTCATAAAATATAAGTTCAAGAGGGAGAACACCGATTCATCTTGCAGAAGTCATTGAGGAGTGAATTGGATAGTCAAAATTATCTGTGGAGAACTCGCGAAATCACGTGGACCATTGGATCTCATAGATCTGTGAGAAGGTTAAGCCTGAGTGCCTTTCAACATTCAGAAATCTTAGTAGGAGTAACGACCATTGGATGAGAAGCGTCAGGAGTCGTTGATCTTGCGCTCAAAATCTTCTATTTCGGGTTTCGGAGTTTGGAGTGGCAAGTACTTTTGGAGTCACTGCATCACAAACTCCCGATATGCGAAATCGCGCTAGCCGTCAGATCAGGGGAGGATCACAACCGTTGATCCTCTTTGAAGTGAAACATTAGCATTTTGGTATTTCGGGGTTTTCCATATCGGGAATCCTGACGACAAGGAGTCGGGACACAGTGGAGTGAAAATCCTAAAGTCGCGAAACGCGACAATACTTTGGTGTGGAATTTTGGGATTTCGGCACTTTAGGTTTCGGCGTTTCGAAATTCAAGAGGCAGAGTTGCATGTCAGCGCAACTCTCGAAATCATGAAAAGGAAAAAGACGAAAGGTGGTCCTAAGCATTTTTTGAAGGATACATACGATGGATGTCAAAGGGGTGTTCAAGCTTCAGGGAAAATCCCGAAAGACCATCGATCTTGCCAAAGGGGGAAATTTCAGAAACCGGGAAATCATAAGGGAAGAGGAACATGTGTTGGTCATTCACTCAAGTCCCGAAAAGACAAAATAATTGGCAACAAGAGGCATGTGTTTGGTGCATTGAAGGAGTCAACCTTTGTTGACGTTTTGGGTTTTGGAGGTTGAAGAGACAAGGGGTTCGACAACAGGATTCGCGAAATTGCGAAATCTGAAATCCTGAAAGGGAAAAAGTCTCGATCACATTTGTTGGTTGATTGTGGAGTTAACATCGATGTTGGATCACGTAGGCATAAATCAAAAGGACTTGTGGAATACACCTTGTGTGTGTGGTATTTCCTGTGGAGAAACCAAAGAGTCAATCAAACTCAAGGGAAGATTTAGAATGATCCTGCGTGAATCTTGGCCCAAGGGTCAGGGTCTACACCATTGTGGGGCTGAGATCTTGTCGTCCCTTGTCGATGAGTAAGTTTTTGTGCCATCGTTTTGTTGCTAGTTTACCCCTTTTTCTAATTGATTAGACTACCTTCGAAAAAGGTACCCCAGTGGAGTCTTCTTTTGCACTTTTTCAGACTCTCTAAAAATGAAAAACCACCGAGCTTACCTTCTCTAGGATCGTTAAAATCACATTGAAGGGTGTTATCATTGTGTCATGTTAATCAAATTTGCATTCCTATGTTTTGGCCTAATTCTGACTCCATGTTTCTCTCAACTGAACCTTTGAATAATTCCTTATACGCAAGCCTTGTAGCACTTTGCCTCTGTGTCTTGACACCTTGACCCATGGAGGAATTTTCCAGAGTGTCCTTTTCTTGCACATGTTTCCTTACTCTGAGCATCAGTGTGTTCATTGCGCTTGGAACTAGTATGTTTATGACACTTGTTCCTCCTTTGTAACGTAGCATTCTTATATTATTTTTCAAGATTTCCAAAATTATTGAAAAAAGA
>ML802985.1:273546-304380 GCA_009831015.1 Picea engelmannii
TCCTTCTTCCTTGGTTGAGAAGAATGGGGCAGATAGCCCAGTGTTGATATTCTATATTGAGGGCAGACATTCTTTTAGACCTCACAGATGTGAGTGAAAGATTGGCCCAGATGATTATTGTTGATACTCTATACTGAGGGCAGACATTCTTTAAGATCTCACAGACGTGAGTGAAAGATTGGTCCAGATGATACAGTTTTTATCATAACAGTGTTTCTATGCAAGTTGTTATTTGTTATGAAGGACAGTTTGTGATTATGTTTCACAAAGTCTGAGTAGTTGTGTACTACTGGAATAGACACAGGTATGTTCTATAAATTGATATTGTACCAGCTGTCATAGGAGATTATCTAGTTGGATAATAATGACAGGTGCTCGTGGTGCTACCAGTTGAATGGTTTGTTGTGCTCAAGACCATACCTCCTTAGCTAGGAGGGAGTGTTAATATTATGGTAGCTTCTGGAGATATGAACCTCTATTATGACCTATGACGAGACTAGAATCCTCCAAAAGGAAGCAAAGAATTGAAGGAAACCCTAGACAAGTTGTTGGCTGAACAAATATATTTATATTGAATTTATTGATGCCCAGAAGCAGAAGTCAGCCCAGTTAGACTGGCCAGGTCGCCCCCAGTTAGACTGGCCAGTCCACTATAAATACAGGGCGCCAGTTTCATTATTTTTCATCTCAGTAGTTGCAGTGAGAGCAATATCTGTGCAGGCAGTTGCAGGCAGCAGTAGTTTGGTGCGAAAGTTTTCTGGGAGAGATGGGAAAGTGGTGCACTAGCTTCTGGGTGGGATCATCTGTTCAATTTAGTTTGTATTATTTTTCTTGGTGCATTTAGCCTCTCTTGGCTATAGATTGCAGCCATAATTCTCTTCTCGGTCAAGTTCAAGGTGCTCAGAGGGTGGCTTAAGGCCTGTTCTTGGGTGACGAGGGTATCATCAATGGTTAAATGAGCACAATACTCTATATTCTAACACAAAACACATGCATATCCAGCAACAAAAAACAATGAATCAACATACTAGCAAATCAGGAAACTGGACAAATCATGCGATAATCAAAAGACAGATAAAAATGACTACCCACCCGACACAAGCAAGAAAACACCTACAAGTTGAAGGACAATCATCAACAAAACTGACACAACGACTTCAACAACTACTAACTAGAAACCTCTATGCCGAAAAAAACCAAACGCATTGAGGTGTTATAGAACCAAGTACCAATGCAAATTACAAAGAACAATGCCCACATCAGGAAGCACAAGACCTAAGGCCTAGTCAATAGGCGCCCTTATCGGTCATGCACACAATGACCCAATCATAAGGAATCATGCTGCCACATGGTGACAAGCGAAATTGGAACTAAGGAACAACATAAACCAATCAACCTTAAATTGTGACATGATCCAAATGCCAGAAGTCCAAACTTAAAATGTCAAACATTAGACGCAAATGATAAACGAAGCACTCAAACCACCAACTAGAAATGACACAGGATAACTACGTTCGATACATTTTAAATTGCACAAAGAACCAGATAGCCTTTAATTTATTATTCCATTATAACATCTTCTAGTATCTTTTACCCTTCCATTCAGTTGTTTAATGATCAATAAATCAACTATACTTTAACTTTTCCAGGTCGATATCAACAAGAATAATCTCTTCCTTACCTTCTATTTTTAAAATTCAATTTTTTAAAAATATGACAGGAACGAAGCATATTAAAAGGAATAATTTATGGTTTAACATTAAAATGTTATCTAAAATAACAGTGTTTCTCTATCAACCTTGGCATTAAACCATTACAACATCTTCCACCCAAATAACCTTTCAATCCTGCAACTCGCCTCATCCAACTGCACAATATATATACATATGATCCATCGACAAGGATAAAACACAGTGGTGTAGCAAATTAATTAGTGATAAGGGTTGCGCAAATCCTAAACACCTTTTAATGAATTTTAAATGAAAATTGTAAACAGTTAAGAATCTTTAAATAGAAATCTGCAAGCTAGTTATGAAGACTGCATTAGTCACGAAATCTGTAAATTGAAATTAAATCAAAGGGTAAGGTAAACATTCCATCTATCCACTCGAATTGTTGTTATGATTTATTACTATTGGAAATAATGATTAAAATAAAGCACTGCAATTTAATCATCAATTCAATTCCTATGTAGTAGCAATTTAAAATTCGTAAGGCAATAAAAATCTGCGTGGTAATAAATGGAATTTAATGCCAGTAAAAAAAATCGGTGTGGTAATAAATGGAAATCAAAAGCTAAATCAGACAACTAGTAAGACTGGAATTTCCACGCTTGTATGCTTAGTGCCCTGCTAAAAAGGCATTAGATAAGATTGAGGAGCAATCTTACACAACAATTCGTTTCAGAAAATAAAACGTTTTTAAGCTAAAACATGATACAAAAAAAAAATGTATTTAGCAAAAACGTCATACAACAATGCGTTATTCAGAAAATGCATTACACAACAAATGTGATGTGCAATAGCTCGTTCAAGGATCAATCATGTTCAGTAATGCATTAATCAACAAATTGTGTTATACAGGAGCTCGTTGAGGGGAAATTGCTAATCATCAAGACGTTATACAAAAATATAGAGGAGCCAAGGGTTAAACTGCAAGGCATTAAGGAAAAAAGTTTCCATCATTCGTTTTAAAAAAACAAAACGTTAGAGAGCAAGAATTGAAGAGCCATTCCTCCATTTCTTTTGCATTGGTTACATAGAAATTACTGCGATAATTCTTCACGTATTTAATAATGAAATTGAAACTAACAATTTTAAAATTTCTAGTATATTTCCACTCCTAAAAATTTTGAAATGGATCAAGAACATAATTATTATCGCATCCGCTAATGAAATTTTCCATACATGTTTAATATACAATTAAACTATTATTACACAATATAAAACTACAATTTAAATACCCAATAATGAAAATACTCACAGATTAAAACTGATTTAATGAAATACATAATAATGAAAATACTCAATCTTAGGCAATGGATTATGTCAGTAAAAACATAGAGGAAAGACAGTGCGGATCCATGGGACTTTACACAAATCACAGAGATGTTACCATTAAAAAACGTAGGGATTTTACCATTCAATGCATAGAGGTTTAACATTCGAAAACGCTTGGATTTATCAATCAAACATAGAGATGAAATTTTGGGATTGATCATTCAAATCGCAGAGTTTAAACATTCCAAAGAAACACATAGTTGATCATTCAAGGAAAATAAGAGGTAATCATTCAAAAGAAATGCAGATATAATCAATCAAGAAAACATAGAGATACTCATTCACAAGGAGGGCGCAAGGATTAGAGATCAATTAGAAAATAAAAATGTAGAGATAAGTAAGGGCTAGATAGCTGGACCAAATTTATCCTTCACTTATTATCCATGCACAGGAAAGCAGGGCATTTGAATACATAAGTCTTTAAACACCAGAGTGATAATCGTCAATTCGTCTCCTGGCCGACTGCTCAGGCATGGACTAATAACTTAAGGGATAAGGGATAGAAGATAAAAACACAATTTTTCTTTGTAATAGTCAATAAAAACAAACGCACATACGTCATTTCAATTAGGGGTTGGGTTCGCCATGGGAAATCAATTCAAATTCAATGAGCATCAGGCCGGGATGACTTAAATTTATCTGATCATAAAAAGCTAGGCTCATCAAGACAATTTGTGGAAAGATAAAATTTGAAATCTCTGGATAGTGTTACACTGATTAAACATAAACTTTAACACAATACAAGTATATTACTGAAGGCTCAGGAACAATATTTAAAGTACCATTCAATACAAATATACACATGCATACCGTAGACAATGTGAAAGCGCTGAAGTTGTTGTCCCGCATGCACTCCATCCAGCTCCCTCTTGTCGACCGATGTGATCTCATCGGTACCTCCCCAGCCAACTCTAGGGGTACTCTTCTTCCCCCTGAGCCCCCCGAGCCGCAAAGGGGAGACACACACAATACTAGAGAATGATAGCACCCAACTCGCCTCACAAGGTCGAGCTACCACTCATTAATCGAGATGGGTATCCCAATTCCCATAAGAGAAAGTTCAGTCAAGGTAAAATTTAAGCAGCGTAATGTTATGCAAAAATATGAGATCCATACTCCCCTTTTCTTTAAGTTTACTATTTCTTTTAAGTTTCCCCCTTTTTCCTTTTTAACTAAAAGTCAATTTAGCAAGTGTAGATAAAACAACCATTTACCCTTTTTCCTTTTTAATTAAAAATCAATTTGGGAAGTGTAGATAAAACAACCATTTACCCTTTTTCCTTCTTAATTAAAAATTAATTTAGCAAGTGTAGATGAAAAAAAACAACCATTACCGTTTTTTTAGAAATTTAATCCTCCATTATAATTTTGACTTTAATAAATAAGTTTTAATTTCTTACCCCCCTTCTTGTTACTTGTTTATTTATTATTATTATTATTATTATTTTTACCACATGTTCTACTTAGACCTAGGTTTTAATTTCACTAGGTTGGGCGACATTTTTTTATTAGGGAAACTTGTTTTTAAACCTTACTTATCACATCATTCATTTTAAGGCCGACTAGGTTTATTCACTTACCAATTAAAATCGTGACGTGCCCTTCAGGATGCACTACGTGCTCCAAGGGTTCCACTCACCTCTTTCCATTTTCCTTGCGCGATGTGCCCTTCAGGACACACTATGTGCTCCAAGGGTGCCACTTGCCTCTTGATAGACTTTGGTTGACATCAAACCCCTGGAGTCAATACTCCGCTAGGTGATCTTATGGGAGACTAAGGGCCTCTAAGGAATAAGGCCCCTACCTTATTGCGCACCCCTTAGAATCATCATGAGCAACTATCACAGTCTTGCCTCATGGCATCGTGGGTCTGCTCGAACTAGGTAATCATTAACCTACAGTTCAAGCCACAACGGGAGTGCTAGTAGGTTGTGGCAGGGCTACTGCCACACCTCTCCCTCAATGTATTTGGTTTCCATATGTGACCCCTCTACTCCAAATGCGAGTTTGGTCAGCAAGCTATCCTCATCCTGCATCCATCAATGAATCATGTTGGCAATAATAATCAATCATCATAACATCTAATCATATGTACATATGTCACATCAACAAAATTCAAACCCAACAATCCACTCCTTGACTTGATCCAGAGTCAAAGTGGTTTCATCGGTGCCTTTGCATCCTCAATGTCCAAAGTCCTGCACACTTAGAGGAACCCAGTCAATAGCACCTGTCAATTTAAATATAACCAAAATGACATAACATCAAATCCACAATGTCTCATAATCATAATCATAATCAAAATAGTCAATAGTACAACGACCCGGATCACTTGCACCCAAGTGTTCTCAAAGAATAAGTTCATTGAATGCGTGCAAGAACGATATGTTACATACACCCTCTCTTATTTAAACTTTGTCATGAAGTTTCACAGTTTGTAAGTGCTGAAATAAAGTGTATTAGAATACTATAGGTCTAGCTATCTACAAAATGGGAATTGTTGACGCATATCATATGCCTCCTCCTAGGTCGCCGAGTGTGGACTATAGTTGTCCCACTGGAATTTGACCTAATCTACTTTTCAACATCATAGATGTCCAATGTGATGGTCCAAGATATGGATCGGCTCTACCATGAGAGCACCCTCGTCAGATACCTACAAATAAATCATGTCAATAACATGTGTAGGATCATTAATATAATGTCTTAGAACAGATACATGAAAAAAATCGTGCATACACCTCAAAGAATCAGGAAAGGCTAGTTGATAGGCCATGCGCCCCTTCTTTTCCACAATCTCTAAATGTCCCATGAACCTNTCAGATACCTACAAATAAATCATGTCAATAACATGTGTAGGATCATTAATATAATGTCTTAGAACGGATACATGAAAAAAATCGTGCATACACCTCAAAGAATCAGGAAAGGCTAGTTGATAGGCCATGCGCCCCTTCTTTTCCACAATCTCTAAATGTCCCATGAACCTAGGAGAGAGTTTAGCACCCTTTCCAAACTTGATCGAACTCTTATGTGGTTTCACCCACAAGAAGACTCGATCACCAACTTCGTAACTACGTTCAGCACGTTGCGCATTGGCATAACTCCTTTGTCGATCCTGCACTTCTTTGATCCTCTATCTTATTGTTTTCATTTGATCTTCCATTTCTTGGATCGCTTCAGGTCCCACCAAGGCCCTATCGTCAAGTCGATCACTACTCAAAGGAGTCTGACATGGTCGCCCATAAAGAAACTTGAAAGGTACCATATTAATGGTTCTTTGATAACTATTGTCATATGCAAATTATACTAGTGGAAAGAATTCTTCCCAATTATTATGTTGGTCCATCACATACATACTCAACATATCCTCCAAGATTTGTTTTGTTCACTCAGTTTGCCCGTCTTTTCCCGGGTGTTACGTAGTACTAAAGTTAAGTTCGGTTCCCAAGGCCTCTTGGAAACTATTCCAAAATTGTCATGTAAACACCGATCCTCTATAAGATATAATCCTCTTAGGCACACCATGCAACCTCACAATCTCACTAATGGAAAATCTAGCTATGTTAGGTTCCTGATATATCATGCGCATAGGAATAAAATGAGTACTCTTCTTCAGAGTGTCTACTACCACAAAAACTGAGTCGTGTCTCCTTTCAGTCAGTGGTAATCCAACAATGAAATACATCGAAATGACCTCCCATTTCTATTTCAGAATGGCGTGTGGTTGTATAAATCCTATCGGATGTCTATGTTCAACCTTCACCTACTGACATTCTAGACCTTTTGCCACGTAGTTGATTATGTCTGCCTTCATTCATTTCCAGAAGAATAAGGGTTTAAGGATTTCCCTCATCTTCGTGACTCCAGGATGAGCCATGTACACTACTCTATGAGCCTCATTTAGGATCAAACTCCTCAACTTGTCATTGGGTAGTATGTAAATTCGACTTTTAAATCTCAATAATCCGTCGTTGTCCATAGTAAATTCTTGAAATTTTGGTACCATCATTGTGTTTTGCCCGATAAAATTCTTGACCTCTTTTTACTATTCATATTTGTGCTGTAAAGTTAGAATATTTTCACGTATATTCATCTGAAGAGGCATCACCAAAAATATGTGTGGTCTTCGACTCAACGCATCCACCACTCTGTTTATTGTTCCTTTTTGTAAGTAATCTCGAAATCATACTCACTAAGCAATTCCGACCAATGTCATTGTCGTTTGTTCAAGTCGCCTTGCATAAAGATGTGTTGTAGTCCACCATGGCACAAGTGCTCTTCATGATCCTCCATCATCTGAGAGTAAATAAAATATCGTCAATGAATACTTGGATGAACTTGTCTAAGTACTCACAGAACACCTCGTTCATCAAACTTATAAATACACCTGGGGTGTTCGTCAGCCCAAACGGTAAAACACTAAACTAGTAATGTCCAAACCTCTTCTTAAAGGAGGTCTTAGGGATGTCGTCCTCCTAGATCCGTAGCTGGTGATACCCTAATCTCAAGTTGATCTTTGAAAACACCTTCGTTCCTTTCATCTGATTGAACAAATCATCAATCCTTGGAAACGGGTATTGATTCTTGATCATTGCCTTGTACAATTGACGATAGTCAATGTAGAGTCTCCACTACCCATCCTTCTTCTGTATGAAGATAACAGGCGCACCTCATGGTGACACCTTGGACATATAAGTCCTCGGTCCAAAAACTACTTCAGTTGCATTTTCAAATCCTGTAACTATGGGTTTGACATCCGCTAAGGTTTTCTTGCTATCAGTTCAGTCCCTGGTTTTAGGTCTATGATAAAATCCAACTCCCTCTTTGAAGGCATCCCAGGTAACTCCTCCAAGAAGACGTCTGCGAACTCTCTCACCACCAGAAGGTGTTCTAGAAAATTTGCTAATCCCTTCTCATTTAACGCAAGGATCACATAAATATTGCATCCCTTTTGCATGCTCTTCCATAGCTACAAGGAAGAGATGAACCTCAAGGAAACTCCCTGGTTCCAACTTACAATCATGTGTCTCTATCCCTCATCATCGACCAAGATTAATTGTTTTATCTTACAGTTGAGTATCACGTCAGGCGATTCCAACCAGTCCATACCGATCATGATGTCATAAGATCCTAATATCATGACGTATAGGTTGTCCCTAGTGAAACATTCTCCCAGGTTAAGGCTAAAACCCGTAACCTTCCCACCAACCTTCTGTTTGGATCCAGAAGCCATTTCTACAAAGCTAAAATCCTCTTGTTCGACTTACTTTACCTTAATTATTTTTAACACTTCCCCAGAAATGAAGCTCTTTGTAGAACCTAGATCTATCAAAATACTAAGGGTCTGGTCAATGAAAGTACCTGACGTCTCTAGCACAGTCGATTGGTGCTCTTCCTGGCAGTTATTCACCGCTGCATGAATCCGATGGGACTTTCCCAAATCTCCCACGATAGTGGGTCCGACTGATATAAATGCTCTAGTCTTCTCCATTGGGCAGTCACGCTGGTAATGTGGCTCCCCACATGTCCAACACCCTTTCTTGGTCTGTTCTACTAAACAAGCCCAAACTGTTTTTGTTGCGGTCAACGTTGTTGTTGATTCTATGGTCCTTGGTAAGGATTCCACTATTGACGTGTTGGTCACCGGCGCAGTGGAAGTGGATCCTCTCTGGAAGCCATGATATCCTGGTGAATTTTTAGCTAATGTCTAATGCTGCTGCACACCATATGAAACCTGCCCCATGGGTCTCGCTGGAGTCCTGCTCTGACCCCGCTGATAAGCTCCTTCGCTTCTATGAAGTCCTTTTGAACAACATCATGCAAGGTTCGAGGCATCATAATCCTAACCTTTTCACGAATGTTGAAAATAAGGCTAAACATGAACCTGCTAACCTTAAGTTTCTCAGTTATCAGGTGTTGATCATACTGAAGAAGCTCCATAAAATGGGCCTCATACTCGGTCATCGTATGACCGCCCTGTCGCAAAGCGTTGAACTCATTGAGTTGGCGCTCAATGAATTCATCTGATAGATACCTCTCTCAGAACTGTTCCTCAAAATATTCCTATGACACGTCTTCGACGACCATGTTCAATTGCGGAAGGAGTGTCTTCCACCATAGAAGAGTGATCCCCTTCAGTTGAAAGACCACCATGCAGACCTTCATGTTAGAGCTATATTCACGAAGTGAAAAACACATCACCATATTCTCCAACCATTCCTTGGAAGCTGAGCCGCATGTGGCACCCATGAACTTGGGAATTCCTCCTCCACGAGTTGTCAATGAATGCTACCAGTACCGGCTGTGGTGCGTTGTGGACCCTCAGGGGGTAGAGGCAGCCTAGACTCATCTCTATCTAGATGGTTAATCAAGGCCTCTAACATCCTCTGGAAGGACCTCTTGAAGCCAACCACATCCCCCAAAACAATTTTCTCCAGTCCATTGACTTGTTCTTCTCCTTGGGGGTTGAACTCCTTTGGTACGGGTGCTTCTCGAGGTGTCATGCATCCTCCCCTGGCACCACGTCGTGAATCTCTACAATGTTGTCTAACCGTGCTTATCACATGGGAGGGTTAAAGTTTTAAATTAGTGCTAGGTCAATACTCAAGGGTTTACTGCAGTGGAAAGCATGGAGATCCATAGTCCTAGGGTTGAACCCTCCTTGATACCATATGTAACAACCCCATTGTTATGACTACACGCAACGCAATGCAAAAACATTTTTTTGTTTTGTTTTTTCAAGAAGGATGGAAACAATGACAACACTTAAACAATGCAACATGACGACGAAAACAACTCATGCATATCAAGCAACAGACATCAACGACTCAGCCTACTAGAACATCAGGCAGCTGGATGAATCATGCAATAATCAAAATATAGATAAAAACGACTACCCTCCCGCCACAAGAAGACAATGAATACAAGTTGAAGGACAATCATCAACAAACCTGACACAACGGCTTCGACGACCAATAACTAGAAACCTCTACGGTGCGCAAACCCAAACGCATTGAGGAGTTACAAAACCAAGTACCAACGTTAATTACAATGAACAACGCCCACATCAGGAAGCACAAGACCCAAGACCTAGTCAAAAGGTGCCCTTATCGGTCATGCGCGCAATGACCCAATCATAAGGAATCATGATGCCACATGGTGACAAGTGAAATTGTAACTAAGGAACAACATAAACCAATCAACCTTAAATCGTGACACGATGCAGACGCTAGAAGTCCAAACTTAAATTGTCAAACATTAGATGCAAACAATAAGCGAAGCACTCAAAACACCAACTGGAAATGACGTAGGATAACTATGTTCGATACATTTTAAATTGCACAAAGAACCAGATATCCTTCTTGTTTCTTACAAGGCAGTCACCTGAGCTCTGACAATAGATAACCATCCACCATTAAAATCAAACCCAAAGCATATAATACATATTAATCCACTAACATAAGCACCTATAACCCAATAATATCACATGGATCATAGTGATTAATTGATGTAACCAATCATAATTTATTATTCCATTATAACATCTTCTAGTATATTTTACCCTTCCATTCAACTGTTTAATGATCAATAAATCAACTATCCTTTAACTTTTCCAGGTCGATATCAACAAGAATAATCTCTTCCTTACCTTCTATTTTTAAAATTCAATCCTTTAAAAATATGACAGGAACAAAGCATCTTAAAAGGAATAATTTATCGTTTAACATTAAAATACTATCTAAAATAACAGTGCTTCTCTATCAACCTTGGCATTAAACCATTACAACATCTGCCACCCAAATAACCTTTCAATCCTGCAACTCACCTCATCCAACTACACAATATATATACATATGATCCATCGACAAGGATAAAATGCAGTGGTGTAGCAACTTAATTAGTGATAAGGGTTGCACAAATCCTAAGCACCTTTTAATGACTTTTAAATGAAAACTCTAAACAATTAAGAATCTTTAAATAGAAATATGCAAGCTAGTTATGAAGACTGCATTAGTCACCAAATCTGTAAATTGAAATTAAATCAAAGGGTAAGGTAAACATTCCATCTATCCACTCAAATTCTTGTTTTGATTTATTACTATTAGAAAGAATGCTTAAAATAAAGCGCTGCAATTTAATCATCAATATAATTCCTGTGTAGTAACAATTTAAAATTCGCAAGGCAATAAAAATTTGCGTGGTAATAAATGGAATTTAATAGTAGTAAAGAAAATCAATGTGGTAATAAATTGAAATAAAAAGCTAAACCGGACAGCTAGCAAGACTGGTAGTGCCACGATTGGATGCTCAGTGCCCTGCTTAAAAAGTGTTAGCTAAGATTGAGGAGCAATCTTACACAATAATTCGTTTGAGAAAATAAAACGTTTTTAAACTAAAACATGATACAACAAAAACGTATTTCAGCAAAGACGTCAAACAACAATGCAGTATTCAGCAAATGTGTTACACAACAAATACGATGTACATGAGCTCGTTCAAGGAGAAATCGTGTTCAATAATGCATTAATCAGCAATTTGTGTTATACAGGAGCTCGTTGAGGGGGCAATCGCTAATCATAAAGACGTTATACAACAATATGGAGGAGCCAAGGGTTAAATTGCAAGGCATTAAGGAAAAATGTTTCCAACATTCGTTTTAAGAAAACAAAACGTTATACAACAAGAATTGAAGAGCCATTCCTCCATTTCTTTTGCATTGGTTACACGGAAATTTCCAAGACAAATTTTCACGTATTTAATACCGAAATTGAATCTAACAATTTTAAAATTTCTAGTAGATTTCTACTCCTACAAATTTTGAAATGGATCAAGAATATAATTATTATCGCATCAGCTAAGGCAATTTTCCATACATGTTTAATATACAATTAAATTATTATTACACAATAGAAAACTACAATTTAAATACCCAATAATGAAAATACTCACAGATTAACATTGATTTAATGAAATACACAATAATGAAAATAATCAATCGCAGGCAGTAGATTTTGTCAATAAAAACGTAGAGGAAAGACAGTGCGGATCCCCAGGACTTTACACAAATCATAGAGATGTTACCATTAAAAAACGCAGGGATTTTACCATTCAACATGTAGAGGTTTACCATTCGAAAACATTGGGATTTATCAATCAAACGCACAGATGAAATTTTGGGATTGATCATTCAAATTGCAGAGTTTAAACATTCCGAAGAAACACATAGTTGATCATTCAAGGAAAAGTAGAGGTAATCATTCAAAATAAATGTAGATATAATTAATCAAGAAAACATAGAGATACTCATTCACAAGGAGGGCGCAAGGATTATAGATCAATCAGAAAAGAAAAACGCAGAGATAAGTAAGGGCTAGATACATGGGAAAAATTTATCATTCACTTATTATCCATGCACATGAAAGCAAGGAATTTGAATATATAAGTATTTAAACACTGGAGTGACAACCATCGATTCGGCTCCTCGATGAATGCTCAAGCACATACTAATAACTTAAGGGATAAGGGAAAGAAGATAAAAACACAATTTTTCTTCGTATTAATCAATAAAAACAAACACATAAAAGTCATTGCAATCAGGGGTTGGGTTCTCCATGGGAAATCAATTCAAATGCAGCAAGCATAATGCTAGGATGACTTAAAGGTCTCTGATCATAAAAATTTGGGCTCATCAAGAGAATTTGCGGAAAGATAAAAATTGAAATCTCTGGATAGTGTTACACTGATTAAACATAAACTTTAACACAATAGAAGTACATTATGAAAGGCGCAGGAACAATATTTAAACTATCATTCAATACAAATATACACATGCATACCATAGCCAATGAAAGATCCGAAGTAGTTGTCCCGTGCGTGCTCTGTCCAGCTCCCACTTGTCAACCGATGTGATCTCACCGGTACCTCCCAGCCAATGCTGGGGGTATTCTTATTCCCCCTTAGCCCACCAAGATGCAAAGGGTCCATGCACACAATACCATAGAATTCTAGCACCCATATCACCTCGTAAGGCCGAGCTACCACTCGTTAACCAATCTAGGCACCCCAACTCCCACAAGAAAAAGTTCAGTCAAGGTAAAATTTCAGCAATGTAACGTTACGCAAAAAGATGAGATCCATACTCCTCCTCCTCCATCCTTTTTATAGAGTTTTTAAGTAATTAGTTTCCCAAATTCTCATTAAATTCCTTTTTCAGTTAATTAATTTCAAAAAACCTCCCCCGTACAGATGTCGCTCAATCCCCTAGTTGCACCAGAAAATCAATTTTATTAATTAATTAAATATTCCTATTTCCCTCATCCACCTAAGAGAATTCCTAAAAACACTTCTCAGTGTCCCAACATTCCCTTACACTTCTTAAATGACTTACGCCTTACTTAATTCCTAGTTGAGTTCACAATTAGAAAGTTCCAAAGGCAAGATTCCTTACTAAGTTAGACATTCAACTTTTTCTTTACGTTTCCCCTTTTCTTTAAGTTTCCTATTTCTTTTAAGTTTCCCCCTTTTTCCTTTTTAACTAAAAATCAATTTAGCAAGTGTAGATAAAACAACCATTTACCCTTTTTCCTTTTTTAATTAAAAATTAATTGAGCGAGTGTAGATAAAACAACCATTTATCGTTTTTCCTTCTTAATTAAAAATTAATTTAGCAAGTGTAGATGAAACAAAACAACCATTACCCCCTTTTTTTAAATTTAATCCTCATTATAATTTTGAATTTAATAAATAAGTTTGAATTTCTTACCCCCCACCCCCTTCTTGTTACTTGTTTATTTATTATTATTATTTTTTTCCACATGTTCTACTTAGACCTAGGTTTTAATTTCACTAGGTTGGGCAACATTTTTTTATTAGGGAAAATTGTTTTTAAACCTTACTTATCACATCATTTATTTTAAGGCCGACTAGGTTTATTCACTTAACCAATTAAAATCGCGACGTGCCCTTCAGGACTCACTACGTGCTCCAAGGGTGCCACTCGCCTCTTGACTGACTTTGGTAGATGTCAAACCCCTGGAGTCAATACTCCGCCAGGTGATATTGTGGGAGACTAAGGGCCTCTAAGGAATAAGGCCCCTACCTTATTGGATGCCCCTTAGAATCATCATGAGCGACTGTCACAGTCTTTCCTCAAGGCATCATGGGTCTGCTCAAACTAGGTAATCATTAAACTACAATTCGCACCACGGTGGGAGTGCTAGTAGGTTGTGGCAGGGTTGTTGCCACACCTCTCCCTCAATGTCTCTGGTTGTTGTACGTGACCCCTCTACTCCAAATGTGAATCTGGTCGGCAAGTTATCGTCAACCTGCATCCATAAACGAATCATGTCAACAATAATAATCAATTGTCATAACATCTAATCATATGTACATTGGCCACATAAACAACATTCAAACCCAACTTTCCACTCATTGACTCGATCCGGAGTCCAAAGGGTTTCATCGATGCCTCTGCATCCTCAATGTCCAAAGTCCTGCACAATCAGGAGAACCTAGTCAATAGCACATGTCAATGTAAATATAACAAAAATGACATAACATCAAATCCACAATGTTTCATATTCATAAACAAAATATTCAATAGTAAAATGACCCAGATCACTTGCACGCAAGTGTCCTCAAATAATAAGTTCGCTCAATGCATGAAAGAGCGGGATGTTACACGTTTTAAGTGTTTTCAAGGGGGGGAATAAATTTGAAATAGGGATAACGTGTAGTGGGAACATGGGCCATGGGCCCTTCCTTCCACATAATACTCCAAAATTGAAACAAGACTAAAAACCCTCCCCTTCATTGATTAAACAAATGCCCCCTTTTCTTTGATTAATTAATTTTATTTTTAATAAATTAAAATATTTTCAAATTAATTAATTAAATTAAAATATTTAAATATGAAATGATTTGTTAGAATTTTCCAAACGAAATTTGTTCATCAACATGAAATGAACATTGCTAATCTATATTAATGTTTTCGGAGGGGAATTTGACGCTACCTAACAAAATTTCGGAGGTTCACAACTTTCCCATATGACGTCCGATGGGGGTACAATTGTTTGTGATGTGGAGAGCATATGAAGACACTTTCAGTGAGATAACTTACTATACCTTTCAAATATTCCAATTGTATTATGGATGACAAGGTTGAAATGGGATAGAAATCCCTAACAATCGTTTTAGCACTTTTGGGCCTCATATTTTGATTATGTTAGTTACGATGGAATCATAATTGTGTAAATCATACAATTGGCCTATTTCTGCGATGAGAAGTACACTGTGAGAAAAAAACATTTTTTAATGAAAGTTCAAGTCCCATTCTTGAACTTTCTTTTCCCGAATTCAATTATGTGAGTTCCTTTGTTATCTATTTTATATAGGATTTTAAGTCATTCATTGGGGTTGAGTTCATCTATCAAGGGTGAAAAAATATAATTTCCTAAAAATAGCCAAATGACCTTTGGATCACTTAACACCATTTTTGAGATGAGAAGACCAATTTTCTTATAATATGCAATTTAGAGCTAGTGTGAGCCTTATATATGATGTAGTTAACCCACTTGATGATAGAAGAAACTTTCATGATCACGGCTAGTCATAAAATCAAGTAATGCAAAGTAAAAAAGATGGTATGGTATGTGTAAAGAAATATACGAGTGACACAAATAAACTTAATTTTGATTGCAAGATGAAGTAACACTGGTGAGGTAGGAATCAATCATTAGTGTTCTAGTCAGGCATAAAAATATTAATCACTGGAAACTGATTGGATCCTTTTGGCAGCCACACATGATTTTCGATACTTACCATGATCAAAAGAGACTATACCTTTCTGTAGCTACCATCACCTTCTAGTTGTAAATATTTCAAGGCAATGATTGGGTTAAGTTTACCTTATTGAGTTTTTTTGTTTGCATTTTCATCTGTTTTAGTTTTAATTAATGATTGTAAGCATGAATTTAAACATAAAAACTTGGATTTTTTTCATAATCGTTTTCCATAGAAATATCATTTTAAAAGCCACCCATATGTGATTAAAATTCAAATCTTGTGAAGTGGTTGATTAGTCCATTATCGATTTTTTTTTTTATTATGGTTGTTATGAATTCAATGGTTCGATAGTTCATTGTTGAAATTTTTTGATGCATGAAGAACCTTGGTTAACTGTTGATATTCTTCTCATGATTTTAATTGTCATATCAACATTCATGCAAATGAGTACAGGCATGTTGTACTTGTGTTTTCACCTCACCTTGCTGGCCCAAAACATTAATGCAACTATTCAGTATGCGCATAGGTTTTTTTACTCTATAAGTTTAGACACTCATCGCGAGAGATGATTTGGAATTCTATGAACCCTCTAGTTTTGATTCTCCCTAACTCTCCTATCTGAGTTATGATAGCTCCCAGAATATACTATTTTCACGCCTTCACTTTCCACTCAGACTTGTTTCTCTTGCTCATCCGTTGGGAACCTAAAACTATCCCAGGTGATTTCTGTTGCATCCTTGTCACAATGGTAATGGCACCCGTAGTCTCTATCGAGCCAAACAGATGCCAAGATTTGTTATCCCATGACGATGCTATTGATGAACTAAAGGCTCATGGGTGGGATGTATTCATCAAGATATAATATCTAGGTTGCAAAAGCTTTTGCACAAACCTTTGACAGCTTCAGAGCCAATATTGGAGACATACAGTTGGAATTGATAGAGGACTTCATGAGAAAAGTGACAGGGCTCCAATAAAAAGATGAGAGGTGGTTTAAACGCCAAAATATAAGAGGTCTCGTGGAGTTTTTTTATGAACTCATGGAAAACCACTTGCTGTATAAAAGGTATTCCTATCACTCTGCTAAAACCTATATGGCATAGTCTACTTTTAATTATGAAGAAATTTGTTACATGTGAAGGACGATATGGGCTAGTTTTTCTGTACCATATTCGTTTTCTTATGAATTTCATAGGGTTTGAGTTGGATATGCCCTTCTATCTATTGATGAGTCTTTACAAATGTCCAAGTGTTACAAAAGACAGGGTATCAATTCGAGTCTGTTTCACCATGGACTCATTAAAATATTGTTGGTTTATCATCTGTCAAAGATAGGTGACAGTTGGGAGACCTTTATGATGAGAAATGGCCTCACCTAGGCTGAAACTACAGCCAACCCTCTTTTAATTACAAGGCCTAACTCAGGCAGACAAGTGGTTGAAAGACAATTTGTTAATTCAACTGATGGACCGGAATTTATTGATGAAACCCCTCCAGATAAAGGATTGCCATGTAGGTTTTCACCTGGAAGATCTGCAGAACAAGTGATTGTCGAATTAAAGGAAAAATATCCTCACGTTCCTGTGAACGATTCTAGTTTAAACGTTAATGTTAAATCTACTGTCAAGAATCTCCCTAAAGGAAGGAAACAACAGAGCATGGATTTAAGTTTTAAAAATAAGAATGTGGGTCGTCTGATCTGTAGAAAACTAAGAAACCAAAAGGGTAATTATCTAAGCTCGATCGATCCGATCGAGATCAATGAGTATTTAGATCATGAGATAGAAGATTTCTTAGTTCGTGAAGACCCAGAAAATCAGTGTTCCGGGAGAGAGGTTATCACCCATGTTGAACAGTATGATTTTGTGACCAATTTACCCCCATTTCTTAAGGGTAAAGAAGAATTTTTGGGTATCGAGCACGATCTAGAACAAACCACAGGTAATATTGAAGCACCCCTTGTCGACTATGTCCCATGTTGATTTTTCATCACCCTGGTACACTGTGATAGCTGCCTTGACTGGGTAGAACGTTACTATACAAATGTTCCACTCTTACAGGCCCAAATTAAAACCTTGACTCCTCAGAACGCTCTGTTGAAACAAGAGAACCTTGATCTCAAGGCACATATAGAGAGGGAGAATAAACAAATCAAGAGGGATGGAAATATAATCATTAAGAACATGACTAGTTTCAAAGAAATTATAAACTCTGAACTGTCAGATCCCTCTTTGGCTAATTTTTAATGGTAAAACGATTATGTTTTGATTTCATTCGATTATGTTATTAAAGTCGAAATAGGTAGATTTAAATTTTGATTTCATTTTCCAAAAATAAGACTAGCTACAAAATCTATGATTCTCCATCCAGTCTCTTTTGAATAATAATTAGTAATTAGTAATTGTTTTTTCTTCTAATATATCAAATCAGTTTTTCTATTCTCAGGAAATGGAAGATTGTGCTGCTGATTTCTTGGAGAAAAAACTTTCAATTATACACTCAAATGTTCAGTAGTTTCTCCATTTTTATGTTTTATAAAACTTTGGTTGAATTTGGAAGAAACCAACTATTGTATGAGTGGTTTTCAGTGCACCATTTTTGTAATATTATTTAATTTTGGTGGATTCAACTCTATCTTGTATGATATGATCATTTGAATCCTGAATTTGTTTAAATATTGTTCACTCTTGGTAGTAAGGATATCTTTGATTTGGACGCATTATGGACATGTAACTTTCAAGACTAATGGACAAGCGGTTCACTCCTTGGCTTTAGATCAGCGTGGCACTTTCCCATTATGTTTTTCCCTTCATATTATGAAATCTTAATATGTTATACATCTTTAGTTTTATCAGCATATGATATTTCATTTTATTCCGCATTTTAATTCTGTCTGTAATTTGTTGTTCATATATTACACATGTCATCATTATTTCATTTAAATATCATTGATTTATGCTTGATGTTAAGTGATGTATTACATGAATACTTTATATTAAATTTCTCTTACTATAAGTGTTTCTCATTACAAGATCACATGATCTACATATTTATTACTCTGTTCTTATATCTTTGCTCCAAAAAATACCTTTGAGTTTAGTTTGGGAATGTTAGCACAAACCTGTTACAGGTTTTTCTCACAAGCAAGATAGCAAGGAGTTTGAATTGCGCAAAGACATAAACTCAGTAGTTGATTAATATCAGGTTAGTTTTACTCATATTCTATGTCTGTTATTAGTTTGTTTATTAATGAAATAGGAACAGTTTAAATTGGCTTTGACTTTTATTATGTTCTTGTTTGAAATTATGTTTTATTAGTATTTTTTTGAGTTCTTTAGATTTTAAATATTAAACAGAAAATATAAAATGTATGTTCTTTCTTTGTCTACTTCATAAACAATTGCAAAAACATTGATTTCATAAGATATCCAACAAAACTTGCAAACTGTAAATATCTTGTTCATAATCACATGCTCATGTTTTTGTTTTAAACTTGTAAATAATTAAATTCATGTACATAGTATCGTAGTCTCTTTTAGATTAGTTTTTTTTCTTTTGTTGTTCTAGGATTTTAGTCAGCCAACGGATCCCTTAAACCCTTCAGGTCATTTCAATCCAAACGACTTGGGTTATTTAGACAACCCCGGTCCGGATTTGACCTTCCAGTTGATGGTGTGTCATTTACWCCCATCAATAAATGGMACTAGMAGGAGGGCCTGAATTAAATTGATGGCACGTGGAGGTTGCAAGACTCCTCCCCYACACACCCTCTCTCTGATCGTAATGCGTAGTCTCTCAGACATTAATGTTACACTTGAAACAACAACTACCTCAATCAATCACCTTGATATTCCTGTTGAACCAGTCACACCAATTCCTCAAGGGGTTGACTTCTAAGAAATTGTTTGTCAGTCACTTATCAGAACTCATAGTGCCTTAGCTCATATCAAACAACCTAGTAGGATGCTTAATCAACCTCTTGATTTCACAAATATCCAACAACAAYTCCAAGGCACTGGTCTKCTTGAAAACTCTTTAGGTGATAATATTACCAATCTTATCGAAACACCTATCCTTGGAGCTAGAGGGTATGGTATCCCACCTTCCCCACCTGGTTTGTCTTCATCCTCTTCAGGAGGAGAATCTTCAGAMAAAGGCAGTTCTTCATCAGAACCATCTCAGCCTTTGACACCACCAACTCCTATGGCCAACCAAAACCATCTTGTCAGACCTTGGCTCGATCAAGATGCCATAGTTGTACCTGGTCCCCAACACCCATTACCAAAACATCTGGAGAAATGGCTGCCCAAATTTGACCCAGATTCAAAGCAATCCGCTGAAGATCACATCAAAAAATTTATGTTGGCCACTAGACTCTAAAGCATTGCGCACGAGGATGTAGTATGCAGATTATTTCCTTATATTTTTGACGTAACTGCCTCCACGTGGTATTTTTCTCAGCAGCCCCAAACCATCATCTCTTGGGACAAGTTTGAAACTTGTTTCTTGGAAAAATTTGGAGATGATAAATCCCCTGAATTCTTGATTATGGAACTCTCCTGTCTAAAAATGAATCCTAAGAAAAAAGTGAAAGAATTTAACCAAATATTTCTCACTTTAAAGAATAAAATCCATGTAGATTTGATGCCTGCGGAAAGCCTAATTGTTGCATATTATGATAAAGCCTTGCACAATAATATAGCCATATGGGTCAAAAGGTCTAAAAACAACACTTTGTTAGAAGCCTTTCAGGAGGCGAGTCAAATTGAAAAGGATGTATTAATATTAAAAGACAATCTTAGCAGTGAAGATAAAACAACCTCATCTTCTAAGAAGAAAGTAGAAATACTCACTAGGCCACCTCAACTTAAAAATCAACAAGAAAATTTAGACTTAGAAATATTACAAAAATCTTTCCAAAAATTGTCCAATCAGGTCGTTGACTTGAAGAGATCATTCGATGAGGAATCAACAAGAAAAGGAAGTTTTAAACCTCCTTTCAAAAAACCTTTTCCTCCCAACTTGCCAAACCCGACCACAGAAGGTCTAAATTTCAAAAGTTTACAGTATGCTTTGCAAACCATCTTAGAAGCACATGATAATTCTGCTTCTTTTCCTCCTGATAATTCTGAAGATGTAGTAGAGGAAGAGGTACAAGAAGAGGAAGATTCATCTCCTCCTATTTTTGGTCACCTATTAGATAGTATTTTCCAAGCAAACTTCGAAACTGTCCACCCCTACAAGACAAGAAGAAAAACGCAAAACAAACCCCCTTCCGAGGTGAATAAAAATGTGTTTCTGAAATAGTCAAAGTAAGATGAAATGAAACAAAGCTTAGCAGCCCCAGTTTTAGAATATATTTTAATTGAAGATCTGAAGAAATTGAGGGATAATATTTCTATTTTTGAACTACTAAAATTTCCCCTTATTTTGCAGAAAATGCTTCAAAGTATCTCTGAAAACAGTAAAAAAAGCGATCCGAACAGCAAAAAATCAGCATAAATTGATTCAAATACAACCAAAAAAATCCCAACTAAAACAACATATGAACTTCTAGATAAAAGGGACTTAGCAGAAAAAAATTGTAGCAAATGTAGATAAAACTATTATAGGGACAACAACTAAAAACCAGCAGAATTTTGTTGTTAACGCTCGAAAAAATGTCCCGCCTTTTTTGTTAACCTTTGAAATTTTTAATCGGAATGTACATAATTGCATGGTCGATTCCAGTGCATCATCAAACGTGATGCCTCTACATGTTTTCCAAAAAATTAATGCAGAAGTTAAACCTTATGATCTTAAAATCATTCAGCTAGATCGAACTAATGTTAAAGTTATTGGTGAGGTTAAGAATGTGCTGATTAGATTATCATCCAATCCGAAGGTTCATCAGATAATTAATATTATCATTGTTGATATCCCTAAATTTATGGCTTGTTTTTAAGCAGGGATTGGTCAGAGTAGTTGCACGGTTACTTTGCCACGAATTAGTCTCACTTGTGGCTGCCTAATTATGGACAGCCCAACAAAATCAGGATAAACAGAGAACATTATCTTAAGCATACTGCAACAGATCTGAATGACACAAATGAACCTTTTATTACATTTTCTAATTCATTTGAAACGCATGGAATGAATACCTTATTTGGTAATTTCATGACCAAAATCTCTCCCATCATTGATCCTACACAACAATCTGAAGTTGTAACCTATACTCAGACATCAACTCTGCCAAGTATGTCGAGTACTTCTGACGATGCTCAGATATGGTCCTTATACTTTGATGGATCCAAATCCAAAGAAGGAGTAGGTTTTGGTTGTGTACTCATTGATCCTACAGGTAATAAGACTTTTATTGCTTGTTGGTTAGATTTCGAATGTACCAATAACACGACCGAATAAAAAGCACTTCTACAAGGACTAAGGAAATATTTGGATATGGATGTGTAGAATTTGATAGTATTTGGTGATTCAGAAGTTAGGCAGGTGAGAAACACCATACATTTCTTATCACCGCATCTGAAAAGCTACCAAATAGAGGTATGGAGTTTAATGTATAAATTTTCAGCATTCAACATAAATTCCATTCTTAGGTTGAGTAATTCAGAAGCTGATTTATTGGCCAATGTTGCTTCTAAACTATTGCCTGCTGAAGGTATTTCCCCTAATGTGTTTTCAATTGAATTGTTGTTCAGACCATCAATCCTGGATAACATTACAAATTGGAGAGTATTTGACGATGACCAATAGATTATGAACTTCCTGCATATGGAAGACACCTTCCAAGGTGCAATCATTGATGAAGGTACTCATGATGAGAAACTACAGAATTTCACGGTAATATTTGATCCTCTATCTCCTGAATTGACATCTGAGCTGGTAAAATCTATCCCCAGATCTGTCGTTAGATTAGAGAAATTTTATGACTTGCATGATAAATTTAGAGGGACAATTAATTGCAAAACTAACAGTTCTTCTTTGATTTGTGAGACAGTTAATTTAGGAACAAAGGATAATCCTCAAAATATTAATCTGGGAAAGGGATGTTCTGAGAAATAAAGATTTGCTTTTATAAAGTTATTTAAATAATTTAAAGACGTTTTTTCCTGGACATATGATGACTTGAAAACATTTGACCCTAACATCATACAACATGTTATCCCCATGAAACCCCAGACTCAGCCTTTTCAATGGAAATTGAGGAAGATGCATCCTAAATTGGAACCCACTATTAAAAAAAAAATAAACAAATTACTAACTACAAAGATAATTTTCTCAGCTATGCACACTCAATGGGTGTCAAATTTATTCCCTGTAAGGAAGAAAAGTGGTGAAATTCGACTTTGTGTCGATTTTCGGAACCTAAACCGAGCATTTGATAAATACAACTACCCTGTTCCTCCAATGGAACAAATCCTACAATAAGTGTCTAGTTCTGAAAGACTATATCTGCTAGATGGATTTTTAGGATACAGCCAGGTCCTCATGTCCCCCTCAGATCAGCTCAAAACCACCTTTTGCACTCCATGGGGCATTTATGCCTACAAGAAAATGCATTTTGGACTGATAAATGTCGTCATTACTTTTCAGAGAGCAATGGATATTGCTTTCCATGGCCTCATTAACCAGTCGGTCGTGGTCTACCTTGATGATGTCACCATCTTCTCTAAAAACAATAAATTTCACTTGTCTCACCTCAGGGTTGTCCTGGAACGATGTCGCAAGTTCGACATATCTCTCAACCCTAAGAAATAGGTCTTTGCAATGGAGAAAGGTAAAATGATTGGCTTTATAGTGTCTAAGGATGGAATGATTATTGAACCTGAAAGAACCCAAGATATTTCTAAACTCCCCCCTCCTTCCAAAAAAGCCATGCAGTCTTTTTTGGGAAAGATTAATTTTGTCAGAAGGTTTGTCCCAAGTTTCTCAGAAATGGTAAGACCATTATAGAATTTAATTAAAAAATATGTTTTGTATCATTGGGGACCATAGGAAAGTCAGGCTTTTGACTCAATTAGAAAATCAATAATAGAGGACACTTCCTTGATGAGCCTCGATTTTTCTCAAGAATTCACTCTTTATACCTTTGCTTCTCACTGATATTATGCTGCTATATTAACACAGAAAAACTCTGAAACAAATGAGATACACATTGCCTTCATGAGCTAAGATTTTAAAGGAGAAGAGATTAACTACCCAACAGTAGATCAACAGGCATATGATGTTCTTAAAGTAGTAAAACACTTATGGTCATACTTGTTGAAATCTAGAACTAAGGTTATTGTTCCTTATCGAGATGTAAGAAACCTGGTAGTACAAAAAGCACTGGGTGAGAAAAGGGAATATTGGATGATGTCATTACAGGAATATGACCTTGAAATAATCCCTGCACATATTTTTATAGGTCAAGGCCTGTGTAAGTTAGTGGCTGATTCGGTTGAAGAATAAGAAATTCAAATAAACACCTCAACCGTGAATCATCCTAATGAAAAATAGATCAATTGTGCACAAGTTACTTCCAATTCTTGGTATGAGAATATTAAATTTTATTTGACACATGGATCTTCTCCCGGTAATCTTGATATTAAAAACATAAGAGCACTTAGGCTTAAATATGCATATTTCCAGTTAATAAATGAGGTATTATTTCGAAAGAACTTTGATGGTGTTCTTATGCGTTGTTTGGAAAAGGAAGAGTAAAACAAAGTGTTATCTGAACTTCATGTAGGTGCAGTCGGTGGTAATTTCAGTGGAGATACCACCACTCACAAAGTATTAAGATCTGGATACTATTGTCCTACCTTGTTTAGATATTCCCATGAGTTGTTTTGTAAATGCATAATCTGCCAAAAGGCTGCAGAACGGGCAAAAAAGGAAACATTGCCTTTGCAGCTTGTTACTGTAGACTCACCTTTTCAGGAATGAGGCCTTCAAATTATAGGACCAATTAACCCCTCTTCTTCACAAAAACACAAGTATATCCTTACAACAACAAACTATTTCACAATATGGTCTGAAGTTGTACCTTTAAAAGTATTGAACACAAATCAGGTAGTATCCTTCCTGAACTCTCATATCATCACCCAATTCGGCATTCCCGAATGTTTGGTTTTTGAAAACGCATCTTACTTTTCATCCCTTGATATGAAAATTTTTTCTCTGGAAAAAGGGATTAAATTGAAGTACTATGCAAGCTACTACCCTCAAGGAAACAACTTAGCAAAATCAACAAATAAAAATTTAATCAAGATTATTAAAATGACAGTTTCAGAAAATCACAAAAACTGGCACAATGCACTGTATAATGCGCTTTGGGCCGCCAGGGTGATCCCAAAATCCTCTGCTGGTAATTCCCCTTTCTTCCTCATTTACGGAAGAGAAGCCATCCTCCCCCTGTATGTTTTAATCCCTTCTTTGCGGTTGTCGCAAAAAGTTCAAGAAGAGGAATGCCCTCCTATAGAAAATCGAATAAATGCGTTATTAAATTTGGAGGAGGTAAGAACACAAGATAAGCAGAAACTGGATCAACATCAACAAATTGTAAAAATTTGGTTTGATTCAAGTTCTTCTTCAGATAGGGATTTCGATGTCAGAGACTTGGTTCTCAAGTGGGACAAAGCTCACGAAGGAAAAGGGAAACACACCAAGTTCCAAAATCTGTGGCTGGGACCATTTGTAATTTATGAAAAATTGGGTCCCAACTCTTTCTGTCTGCATAATTTGGAGGGACAACCAGACACTTTCCTAGTGAATGGTCAGTCTCTCAAGAGGTATTTCACCTGATGGTCTCTTTTTCACTCTTTTGTAAATATATATATTTTTTATTTTCTTTTCTGTATTTTTATTTTGGTTCTTTTCATTTTGCTTGGTTTTGATTTGTTTTCTGAATTATTATGTCTAAGTCACCATCTCATTTGTGGAAGGGAATCAAAATTTTTGTACATTAGTAGTAGTTGATAACTTCCCAAGAACTTGAGCAGTAAGTGCTAAAAATCAGATCAACAAAAATGAGTTTCTGTTCAAATCAATGTTTTTGGTTTCTCATTGAAATTACAAGTAGACGTGATTATCATTAATAAACTCCTAACATTGTCCCTGTTTTGAGAAAAACAACTCAACTATACCTTCTCGTCCTTGAGATGATTTCCTAACCAAAATCTAAGTATCCAATTCATGATGAGGGTCATCAAAACAAAAGAATAATTGGTGAAAGATCAATTTTTTTCATTCCAAACTATGATATTTTCAGTATCACCCCTCCCTCTTGAATATCATTAAGTCCTGCAAACTATAAAAAAGTTCTAGACAGTTGAAAGCACGAGAATGTGTGGGAAGTGTATGAAAACCCATCGGGACACTAAACAGGTCTGCTGGCAGTGGGTAAATGCATGCATGATACCAAGGAAACTTCGTTGCGATACTGAATAGGCCTGCTGGTAGCGAAGCAGTGTCGGGTTTAAGAAGATCCTCAAGTCTGTTTTCAATTTGATCAAAATGAAAAGATGTATTATATCATGGTTGAATGACTCTTGGATAGGATAGAGGTACTAGAGTGGGTCAAATTACATCCTTGCCGAGGCTATGGATGCATGCTGGCAGCAGTGGCTCTGCAAATAATATCAAAGTCAACTACATAAACAATCGCTATAATCATAATCTAAATTAGATACTGGATGACATTTTTTTTTAGACAGAAATACATCTGATACTAAACTGTGTTATTTTCTGGGTTATGATCAGTATGCTTGACCAGTTGTTAACTATTTCGAAAAATTCATTTCATCTAATTCACCCTGGCATGAATTTTTTTGGTGATGTGGATATAATTTTTTTTCCCAGTATGTCGCCATTGTTGGCAGCCACACATGATTTTTGATACTTACCACGATCAAAATAGACAATACCTTTCTGTAGCTACCATCACCTTCTATTTGTAAATATTTTAAGGCAATGATTGCGTTAAGTTTACCTTATTGAGTTTTTTCGTTTGCATTTTCGTTTTAATTCATGACTGTAACCATGAATTTAAACATAAAAACTTGAATTGTTTTCATAATCATTTTCCATAGAAATATCATTTTAAAATCCACCCATATGTGATTAAAATTCAAATCTTGTGAAATGGTTTATTAGTCCATATTCGATTTTTTGTTTTATTATGGTTGTTATGAATTCAATGGTTTGATAGTTCATTGTCAAAATGTTTTGATGCATGAAGAACCTTGGTTAATTGTTGATATTCTTCTCATGAGTTTAATTGTCATATCATCATTCATGCAAATGAGTACAAGCATTATGTACTTTCATTTTCACCTTACCTTGCTGACCCAAAAAATTAATGAATCTATTCATTATGCGCATAGGGTTTTTACTCTGTAGGTTTCAGCACTCATCACGAGAGATGGGTTGGAATTATATAAACCCTTTGGTTTTTGTTCTCCCTAAATATCCTATCTGAGTTATGATAGCCCTCAGACTCTGTTATTTTCATGCCTTCACTTTCCACTCAGACATGTTTATGTTTCTCGTTCATTGGGATCCTAAACCTATCCCAGGTGATTTATGTTGCATCCTTGTCACAGTGGTAGTGGCACCCGTAGTCTGTATTGATTCAAACGGATTCCAAGCTTTTTTATCCCATGACAACTCTATTGATGACCTAAAGGCTCATGGGTGGGATGTATTCCTCAATAAGTTTGAGGGTTATAATCTCCAGGTTGCAAAATCTTTTGCACAAACCTTTGACGGCTTCAGAGCCAAGATTGGAGACATACAGTTGGAATTGACAGAAGACTTTGTGAGCAAAGCGACAAGGCTCCAATCAAAAGGCAAGAGGTGGTTTAAACACCAAAATAAAAGAGGTCCCATGGAGTTTATTTATGACCTCCCATAAACCCACTTGTTGTATAAAAGGTATTCCTATCGCTCTGTTAAAACCTAGATGGCATAGTCTACTTTTAATTTTGAAGCAATTTTTTACGTGTGAAGGCCGATACAGGATGGTTTTTCTGTACCATATCCATTTTCTTATGAATTTCATAGGGTTTGAGTTGGATATGCCCTTCTATCTATTGATGAGTATTTACAAAATTTCCAAGCATTACAAATGACAGGGTATTAATTCGAGTCTATTTCACTATGGACTCGTTAAAATCTTGTTGGTTTATCATCAGTCGAAGATAGGTGACAGTTGGGAGACCTTTTTGATGAGAAATGGCTTCACTTAGGCTGACACTACAACCAACTCTAACTCGGACAGGATAGTGGTTGAAAGACAGTTTGTTAATTCAATTGATGGACCAAAATTTATTGATGAAACCCCTCTAAATAAAGAATTACCATGTAGGTTTTCACCTAGAAGATCTCTAGAAAAAGTGAATGCCGAATTAAAGGAAAAAGATCCTCATGTGCCTATGAATGATTCTAGTTTAAATGTTAATGTTAAATCTATTGCCAAGAATCTTCGTAAAGGAAGGAAACAACAACGCATGGATTTAAGTTTTAAGAATAAGAATGTGGGTCGTCTGATCTCTAGAAAACTAAGAAACCGAAAGGGTAATCATCTGATCTCGATCGATCCGATCGAAATCGATGAGTGTTCATATCATGAGATAGAGGATTTCTTGGCTCATGAAGACCCAAAAAATTAGTGTTCCAGGAGAGAGGTTATCACCCATGTTGAATAGTATGATTTCGTGACCAATTTACCCCCATGTCTTAAGGGTAAAGAAGAATTTTTGGGTATTGGGCACAATCTGGAACAAATTGCAGGTAAGATTGAAGCACCCCTTGTCGATTTTGTCCCACATCGATCTGTCATCACCTCGGTACACAGTGATAGTTGCCTCGACTGGGTAGAACATTACTATACAAATGTTCCTCTCTTACAGGCCCGAATTAAAACCTTGATTGCTCAGAACGTTCTGTTGAAACAAGAGAACCTTGATATCAAGGCACATAAAGGGAGGGAGAATAAATGAATCAAGAGGGCTGGAAATATAATCATTAAGAACAAGACCAGTTTCAAAGTAATTATAAACACCGAACTGTCAGATCCCTCTTTGGCTAATTTTTAATGGTAAAATGATTATGTTTTGATTTCATTTGATTCTGTTATTAAAGTTGAAATAGGTAGAATTTTGATTTCATTTACCAAAAAAAAGACTAGCTACAGAATCTATGATTATGTAGCTAGTCTCTTTTGAATAATAATTAGTAATTAGTAATTTTTTTTTCTAATATATCAAATCGGTTTTGCTATTCTCAAGAAATGGAAGATTGTTCTATTGATCGCTTCGAGCAAAAAATTTCAATTATATGCTCAATTTTTCAGTAGTTTCTCATTTTTTATGTTTTATCAAACTTTGGTTTAATTTGGAACAAACCAACTCTTGTATGAGTGGTTTTTAGTTTACCATTTTTGTAATATTATTTGATTTTGGGGGATTCAACTCTATCTTGTATGATATGAGCATTTGAATCCTGAATTTGTTTAAATACTATTCACTCTTGGTAGTAAGGATATCTTTGATTTGGACACATTATGGACATGTAACTTTCAAGACTAATGGATAAGCAGTTCACTCCTTGTCTTTAGACCAACGTGGCGCTTTCCCATTACGTTTTTCCCTTCATATTATGAAATGTTAATATGTTATACATTTTATCCTTATCAACATATGATATTTCATTTTATTCAGCATTTTAATTATGTCTGTAATTTTTTGTTCATATATTACATATGTGATCATTATTTCTTTTAAATGTCATTGATTTATGCTTGATGTTAAGTGATGTATTACATGAATAATTTATATTAAATTTCTCTTACTGTAAGTGTTTGTCATTACAAGATCACATGATCTACATGTTTATTACTCTGTTCCTATGTCTTTGCTCCAAAAACTACCTTTGAGTTTACTCTGGGAATGTTAGCACAAGCCTATTACAGGTTTTTCTCACAGGCAAGATAGCAAGGAGTTTGAATTGCGTAGAGACATAAACTCAGTAGTTGATTAATATCAGGTTAGTTTTACTCATATTCTATGTCTGTTATTAGTTTGTTTATTAATGAAATAGGAACAATTTAAATTGGCTTTGACTGTTATTCTGTTCTTGTTTCAAATTATGTTTTATTAGTATTTTTTTGAGTTCTTTAGATTTTAAGTATTAAATAGAAAATAGAAAATGTATGTGCTTTCTATATCTACTTCATAAACAATTTCAAAAACATTGATTTTGCAAGACATCCAAGAAAACTTGCAAACTGTAAATATCATGTTCATAATCACATGCTCATATTTATGTTTTAAACTTGTAAATAATTAAATTCATGTACATCGTATTGTAGTTTATTTTAGATTATTTTTCTTTCTTTTGTTGTTCTAGGAATTTAGTCGGCCAACAGAGCGCTTAAACCCATCAGGTCATTTCACTCCAAACGGATTGGTTTATTTAGATAACCTCGGTCCAAATTTGACCTTCCAATTGATGGTGTGTAATTTACGCTCATCAACAGATCTTGATTGATGGACACATCAAGAAGGATATGACCTAGAGGAGAATATAAGAGGTCTCAAGATGAAATCATGTATTGATGATAGGTTCTGCATTGGCAAGAAAAGAAGATCATCATTGGTACACTCACTGTCAATGAGGGGTGAGCATTTTTTTTGCTGGCACATCGGCGACATAAGAGAGAGAGACTTGTCAACAAGCAATGTGTTGGAGAGAGAGAGAGATGAACCTCATTTATACATTGTGTATCGGATAGAAAGGAAGATTTTTTTTTTATACGTGATGTACCAATGAACATGAAAGGAAGTATGTCAATGTGGAGGCTCATGTATCAGAGGTATTATCCCAAACCTCACCAATGTACTAGCAGAATTGGTTGAAATCTCACCGATCGACAAAGGCTCTTATGTTAGAGGAGATGAGTGGAAGTTGACCGGTATGAGGTTGTGTGTGTCAGAGGAGATAGTAGGAT
>ML802986.1:50201-70169 GCA_009831015.1 Picea engelmannii
CCTTTGTGGCATTATCTTGCCACTCAACTGTAGTCTTCACTCCTGTAGGCTCCTCGTCACTGAACTGCTACTCAGATACCACCTCTCCTGACAAATTCACTCCTGTCAGTCCTTTGGCTATTCCCATTCCAGCTTCCTCTAGCTGCTCCTCCTGCTGGTTTGGTCCTTCATCTACTTCCAACTTATCCTGTTGGATATGAATGCCTTGCATTTCCACTCTCCTCTCAAGAGCTTCAAATTCTTCACACAGATCAAAAAAGTCTATTTTGTTTGCTTCTCCTTTTTCTACAGACCCTAGTGTTGTAGTCATCCCTTGTTCAACTTCCTGGCTGAAAACATCAAGTGATTCTATTGAATGCTCTTTTTCTTCTATAGGGATAGACATCAGTGTCTGTTCCTTCTCCTCCTTGACAGTCTCTGCTTGCTGTCTCCCTGTCGCATCTGCAACATATGTGCTAGCCTTTCCTTGGTCGCTTGGTAGGAATATCTCAACTCCTCCAATGATCAGAACGTCCCTATGATCCTCCTCCATTGTTGTGATGAAAGTTTCTAACTTGTCATCATCTTCATTAACGCGACTCACAGATCTATGTGAATCTCCATCTGAGTGAGGTTTTTCTTCTACCTCCTCATCTGCCAATGAACTCTCAGCTGAGCTCATCTCTTCTCCCTTTCCCACCTGGAAATCTGGGATGTCTCCTCTGCCCACCTGACAATTTACGAGATCCGTTGATTCCTTCTCATTGCCCACCTGTAAATCTACAAGACCCTTTCCAGATCTCTTTCCCTTATGACCGAGGTTTTTAGCATGTCTCAACCACCTCTTTTTCTTCTATTGGGATAGACATCAGTGTCTTTTCCTTCTCCTCCTTGACAGTCTCTGCTTGATGTATCCCTGTCACATATGAAACATATGTGCTAGCCTTTCCTTGGCCACTTGGTAGGAATATCTCAACTCCTCCAATGATCAGAACGTCCCTCTGATCCTCCTCCCTCGTTGTGATGAAAGTTTCTAACTTGTCATCATCTTCATTCATGCAACTCACAATTTTGCGTGAATCTCCATCCGAGTGAGGTTTTTATTCTGCATCCTCATATGCCAATGAACTCTCAGCTGAGCTCATCTCTTCTCCCTTTCCCACCTGGCAATATAGGATGTCTCTTATGTCCACCTGACAATTTACGAGATTCATTGATTCCTTCTCATTTCCCACCTGGAAATATGCAAGACCCTTGCCGGATATCTTTCCCTTATGACTGAGGTTTTCAACATGTCTCAACCACCTGTTTAACACCTATTTCTACCTTCTGGCCAACAAATTATGAACAGGCTATCTGGCTGTCCTCTTCAAATGCCATTAATACCTCTAGTGCACCTTTGATTCCTGTTGCATCTTAAATGAAAGCCTCTCGATCCGTGCTCGGATTTCACTAAGCTCCTTTTCCATCTTTTCCTTTCTCTTCTGCGAGTGGAATTCTCCTCGCCCATGATTATTACCGTCAGTGGCCATATTCACCTTCTACCTTCCCTCCTGGCAAGTCTGTTGCTCACTCTGCAACTGAGAGCATCCTCAGGTTCTTCTCCGCCTGAAATCTACAAACGAAACTAAGCTCTGATACCACTCTAGTATCATACTATCTCTGTACCTCCTTCTCTCCGCCTGAGAGAAATTTATCTCTAATACCACTCTGGTATCAGACTATCTCTGTACCTCCTTCTCTCCGCCTGAGAGAAATTTAGCTCTGATACCACTCTGGCACAAACGCCACCCCTCCTTATCGGGGTTGCACGATCTCCTGGTTTAGGATTGTTCAAGTTGTCGAACTGAATGGTTCGTCGGGCTTATGATGGAATCGTTTTCAACTTGACACAAGCCCTTTTTCACTTCCTCTGCACCCACGATGTGGCACCTGCAGACCCTCTCCTTAGCGCTTTTCAACTTCGACGCCAACGCTGCTAGCTCTTTGTGCTAGACTCTCTCCCTGATATGACCACAAACTAAGATCATGGGTCAACTCCCTTCACGACCCCACACTTCAGGACTTTCATGAGATATTTCCTCCTTTCCCCGATTTCTGAATCGGTGAACTCTTCGGGACCAGATATACGGTCCACGTTCATCCCGCGGTCAATGGCTATGATCGAATCGTGAGTTCGGGCCTCACGATTCCTCTCTCCTCTTGACTCTGCTTCTTCCTGACTTCTTTTGAAGGGCTCCTCCTTCGAAATACATGACTCTCTGCCATATGTCTTCCAGATCTAATGACCTAGATTTGAAATCGCTCTTCGCGACTTCACGAAGATCCTTTGCTTGCTCCCGACAAACCTTTTGAAGTTCCTGCTCTCGAACCTCTCGATCTTCTACCATATGTCCTTTCTTCGACGATGGTTGAATTCTTCATCTTCGATACTTTCACAAGTCCTCGACTCCTTTGCACACTTAGCGCAAACCCCCTTTTGAAACTTAGGCTGTTCTCGAAGGATTTCTGCACTCCTTGCAGAAATTTGTGCAACTCTCTTGCGACTTTGCTCGGCTTGAAAACCTCCAAGGTTCCAAGTTCTTCTGCGAGCTTCTCGTGCCCTCCTGGCAGCTTCTTGCTCTTCCTTCTAAGATTATAAGGTGAACTCACAACACCTTAGGCACACTTCTTGCACTTGGCTCAGTTTTTCGACGGCTTCTCCCTCGTCCTTATGGAAAGGTTTAAGGCATCTCCTTTCCTTTGTCATTGCACTTCTTACAAATCCTTCCTTCACTAGAATGTTCAACAATTATGGGATTCTTCAACACCTTCAACCGTGTTGTTCTTGGGCATGCTCACGCAAGCTCGATGCCCTCTTGGCAGAGTATTTCAGAGTGTTTAGTAACTCTGAACTATGTTTTCTCCTACACAGTATTTCTTTTCAAGGGACTTAACCGCCTTGAAATTTCTCCCTGAGTCAGTGAATAAATATGGTGTGCCCTCCTGGCAGATTCTCTTCTAACTCCATTGAGTTAAGACATGCACTCCTTGCGTCAGATTACATAGTCTCCTCTCTCTATCACACACTCCTTGCACTTAGCCTAGAGAACCAGACTTAATTCAACACACTCGCAGATAGAAAACTGTATCTCTATCCCTATAGACGATTTCTAGCATTCATCTACAATTCACAAACCTGTAAAACAGGAAAAAATGTCATTTTCTATTAATGGTGGAATGCCAAATTACAATGGTGGAGTCCGAGCTGCAACTGAGTCTTGTCTCTCTGTGTTCCTCACCCTAAAATCCGACCTAACTAACTTCTACCTTGCTTACAATAAAAAGGTTTATACAAGAGGGGCTCAAATGAGCGTCCCTTGCAAGCCGACTAATGGTGTCAAATCACCAACCCTAATTCCTATCGAAAGGACAAATTACAATGATGGAAATCTTGCTCCAAATTAGATGCAGATCCATTTTGTCGTCATCCTGTTAATGGCGACCTTATCTCCATCTTGTGTGAAAGCACAATTTGGCTCTTCCAGCTCGTCTCCAATTAATGTTTGGATCACGTCTTGGATTCTCGAAGAAAAAATGAGAGGGCGGTGCCTCTCCTTCCTTGAATGCACACCACGCATGTTAATTAGTTGGCGTGTGCTGAGATGGAGCAATGCTCATGCATCACTGAGGAATCTCCACCAGAAGCCATATGACTTGTAGATTTATTACAACGATACAATACTAAATTAAGTACCTAAAATCGATGGAATGAAATATATGCATAATTTAACATGAACATTGAAAATACACACATTAAATCAACATATGGAAATATGTAGAGACTAAACCTCTAACTCCCTAACCCATTGACCAACAAACATCCAATCTCTCTTTTTTTTAGCTTACTTTGTGTGAATTTTATTTTAGTATGAGGAACTCACAATGTCGTATCCAATACCATATTTAGTGGATCGCCATCTAGCAGAACTACATTGAAGAGTAATATAGAGACAACTCAAAATGCAGCTAGAGACAGGTTAGTAGGGATGGGAGAATAACATGCAATGAGTCTCCTTAGAAATATTTCACATTGCACTATGATGGAAGGAGAAGACAATTAGGATATTGGATTGTACACAATAGTTGATAGATAGAAAGGTAGATCGTGGATTTCATGAAATAGTTGGAGCAAGTGTGGGATAAAGCTAGGTGTTTCAAAAAGGAGGCTAAGTGTAAGGGTTTGGGGGATTTATTATTAATGTAATGGAGTGAGGCGAGTTTTCATTGGGATACTAATTATGAGTGAGATTCTTCACAAGGGATGAGATAAATGTGGAAATTGTGTACATTTCTATGTATTTTAAGTTGTGTTAGTGTGTCATCTTATGATTTATGTCTAATGAACAAAACCTAAAATGCATTGGAATTTCTTATGCATTACCTCAATTGACTAGGTGATGTAGATGGTGCATCCATGGAAGGAGGGGGATGAGTGAGGCCAATGATTGGAAGGTGGCAATTTAATGTTAGATGGAGTGGGACAAATGTTTTTAGGGGGTAATGTGGCTTGATGGGTGTGTGGATATGGAACATGTGTGATTAGATATTGATCATAATAATATAGAAAGGTATGCTGACATGAGTGGGATTTTAAGTATCATTTGTATAATTTCAAATGATATCTTTCCCACTCATGTGGTATGCATATTTCAAATGTTAATATACATATGTGACATGCTTAAACAATTATATTGTACCGAGTTTGATTTACCCATGCACTAAGATAATTATCTTGGAATGTATATTAAGAGGGACAATACTATAATAAATGGAATAATGTCCCATCCCATGATCTCTAAATTATAATAATCATTGTGTATCCTATGGAGTACTATAATTTTAGGCTATTAATATTAATCAAGTGTGAAATGGTCTTCTTAGTAAATAAACATTAATTTTGAATCTTGGTCAGGTACGATTTAAAAATCCAAGTAGATTTTCTTCACTACAAAACCTTTAGCCTTATCATATTGTTTCCACTCCAATTTTCTCTCCATTTGGAAAAATAATCTCCAATAATGTTTGAATTTCACTCTTTAGAATCGTATAAACTCCTTCCTACATCTACTAGTTATATTCCTTTCTTGTAGTTATAAGATTAACAACGAGAAAAATTTCATTCTGGCCACTTGTGTATGTATTCTTGATCACAATTTGAATTAATTTTATGTAGTGTATTGTCAATTGTATTATTTATGTATTGTCAAAGTATGAGGCATAACAAAATTGTGACAATGTGATTCTCCTCTTAGATGTGATTGTTTTAATTGAACAAATGTATAAGATGTTTTTCGATAAAGAGCAAAGAAAAAAGATCTAAACACGATGCTATAAACGTCCAATTATTACATCCATAACATGCTTCTTTAATCAACAAGAAGATCATCCGAAAACCTATTTAAAATCAATTTGACTATAATGGTAGGCAATTATCTAGTGGAGCTTAGGGAACTATGGGTTATTACCTTGATATAACTAACAATACATGTAAATGTGTATTCTATAATTTATTAATGTTCAAGCATGTCATGCTTTAATGTTCTACTTCCCACTTAACATGTTTGATAGAAAATTGCAGTGAATCCATTACCATTACTTTTTATTTGATCCATTATACCAAAGTACATGGATGGATGTGTGACATTTCTTAATCAATTTTATGATATGGGGAAAGCATTTAACCTTTATTGTTCCAACAATTTTGCAAATTCTAAGTAATACAAACAAAAGTTTAATGGTTATTTCAAAATTTATGAAAATATTGAAGGTGTTCACATAGAAGAAATGAACATGTAGAGGATGTTGGACTTCATGGAACATGAACTATTAACCAATTTGGAGTATATGAAGAGAATAATGGACATGATAGAACATTAATTCTCAACCACCAAATGTTATTTCAAACCAATTGATGATTTCATATCATGACCTTTGGATGACTAGGGGCTTAAATATCTTGAGGCCACTTGGGCATTCTCACATTTTTAATTACACCTTGTATATATATATTTTGAAAGTTGTTCATATAGATTTATTTTTCCATATATATAAATATTTACTTTTAATATAAAATTTGAAATCATTAAAGATTAATTGTTTTCAAATTGTAATTTTTTATGAATCTCTTTGGAAAAAAAATTTGGAAATTGAAAAATAAAATGTCAAAATATCAACATAATTGAAATCATTAGGCTAGCAATAGTGTTGGAGTCTTATATTACCTTGGTATATGGAGAGAAGGAGATGAAAATAAAATGAAGATGGAGATGAGGGATAGGAGAAAGTGGAAAAGGAAGAGGGGGGTGAGAATAAAAAGAAGAGGAATGGTGAAGAAAAAAAGGATGAGGTACAAAAGGGGGTTGAAGAAAAATAGTAGTGGAAGAGGAAAGAGGAAAAGGGGGAGTGGGGGGAGGAGGGGAAGTGGGAGAGGGAGATAAAGAGAGGAATATGAAAGAGATGAAGAGAGGAAGATGAAGGAGAAAAGGATATGAAAATAAGAGAAAGAGGAAGGAAAAGAGGAGGAGATGAAGATGAAGGAGAAGATGATAGGAAGAGAAGAGGAAGGAAACGAGGAGGAGAAGAAGATGAAGGAGAAGATGAGAGAAAGAGAAGAGGAAGGAAACGAGGAGGAGAGGAAGATGAAGGAGAAGATGAGAGGAAGAGAAGAGGAAGAAGAAGATGAAAGAAAAGAGGGAGGGAATAGAGGAAGATGATGGAGAAGAGAAGAGGAAGATAAAGGAGAAGAGGGAGAGAAGAAGAGGAAGAGAGGAATATGAAGGAGAAGAAGAGGGAGAGGAGAAGAGAAAGAGAAGAAAGGAAGAGGAAGAGAAGCCATAATTCTTAAACCTACTTTGTATTATTATTAAATAACATATCTCATATCCAAACCTCAAATCCATCTTGGCTCAAATCCCATTTTAAAAAACCTAGATCCCATCTTGCCCAAACCCCAAATCCCATCTTGGTTTAAGTTTACAAATTTGGAAAAAAATAGGAAGAAAATGACAAAAAAATTACTTAGAATTCAATAGATTTGATGATGCCCGACAAATACCCCTTTTCTACTTGTATTGAGTGCCCTCACAAATCCCTTTCATCTTAAAGAATCTCTACCCACAAGTTCAAGTTAAAATGAAACGAAGGGAAGGTCGACGCAAAATCCTATTTTGCATTGACTATTTTTATTTTTCCTAGATTCAACATCGATTTTATGTTGACCATGCATTGATTGTCCCAATGTTGAGACAAAGACCATGTCATTTCACAACATGATCATGTCGTCTTTGCATCGTTTGTCTCGATGCTCACCAAATTCGATGTTGTAGGTTTCAACACCAAGTCAAACATTGTGTTGTGTTAACTTCTTAGTAGTGTCGAAATTATCATTAATTAGTATAATTAATTTTTTTAATAATAATAATTATTAATTAATATTACAAATTAATAAGTATAATTTATAATTATGATAATCATTATTATAAATAATAATAATATAATAATAACCATTGTTATTATAATTACTATAATAAGTATTTTAATTAATTATATAATCATAATAATAATAATTGTTATTATTGTTATTATTATTATTAAAAATGAATTAGTATTTGTCCATTTCATTTATTTTCCTTCTTTACAATTTCATTTGGCATTTCCTCTTTTAGCAATATCTATTTCTTTTCCAAGATTTCATCACAAGTTGTTCACACCACTTATGTACATACTTCACACCTTAATAATGTATGTTTGGTTAACGACCCCATGCTCACTCTTTTAAAATTAACAACTTAACTTGTAACCAACTAAATTCCTCACTTAAGGACTAGCATAATCTAGTAGTCAGGTTAGGATTCTAGGGACATGCATCCAAATAATTTGCCACAATCGTTTACACTAAGACATACTTGTTGTCTTATAGGAAGATTTAAAATCCATTCTAACAAATGTATTCGAAACTTGTTTAACAATGATGGACAATCTTAAGTGTCAACGCTAAGGTTGGGGTTGGTATTTTAACAAATCCAACCCAATGCTTTTAACCTACATTTAACCCCTTGACTATTGGAGGCTTAACCCCTTCTACACATCTGTGAAGAGGTATCTTAGTGGATAATCATAAGTTCCTACCACGTGGCTTTCATGGGATTGAGGAGGCACTTGAGATAGATAGTTGTCAACCATTACGAGTTACCTCCAATGCCCCTCACTATAGATGTCTCTGTCATACCTTCACTAACTCCTTTGGTGGACTTCATCCCCATTTGTTGGAGTGATTAAAAGGACTACTTATTAAATAGGTTTTGAGAGGAAGGTCATTAATTAGAGTCTTAGGATAGAATCTCCCTTTTTTCAAAACCATACAATGAAAATTTTTACGTTAGAGATTTACATCATTGTTTTTTATCGAAACACATTTATATAATATTTGTTGCACCACTTGAGCACATAGTTTCAATTTAGGCACATTTTGCTTTGAAGTTTTATTTTTGCACAACACTAGTCCTTTGACCTACTTCTTCACCATGATAATAAAGCTTTGTCTTAAAAATTACAACCCCTAATCCATATAACCCTAAATCCTTATAACATTGAATCCCTAACCCATATCTTCCCCAACCCATAAACCTTATAGACCTTAACCCCTATGACCCCTAGCTAATATAAACCCTAAACAATATAACTTATAATTTCCTCCCCCCTAACTATTGTCAACACTAAACAATAACCCATACAACCTAACCCTTGTAACAATGAACCCTGAAAACCATTGTATCTCCTCTTACCACTCAAACTCTCTCCTAAGAGGAAAAGTTCTAACCCCAACGAGAGAGCCTAGAGGCAAATCTTAGGCAAGCCACCCACTGTCACCTCAATGGCCTTGCCCACACTCTTTAGACTAAGGAGAGGGTGATCCTAACTTAGGGTGGAATTCCTATGATCAAGTTAATTGAGTACGTTGTAATGATATGAGTAGTCTGATAACTTGACTTACAAAAATTTACCAATGATGATCAATTTTCTTTATAGGGATAACTAATTATTATTTGTGCAAATAATCCATGCCAAGTGCTCCAAATTGTGATGCAATAATTCCAAGTGAAGTTCTTAGCAAGTTAAATCAAAATTGATTATGGTAAATTTGTCTCGATGATTGTTTTTATGCGTTTATCCACATGTACAAACCATAGGTCATCCACAAGATGTACTTTGAAATTTGTTATAAGAGCATGCTAAACAAAATTGTCATCCACATGACAAACCACAAACCATTCACCATTCCATTTAGGCCAGAATTCAAGAAACACCATTGTTCATACTCAAGAAACTAATGACAAAATTAAGTGGTGTAATATCACAAGCTGCTCACAAAGGATTACCATGAAAGAAAATAACAATGAGTATAAAACCATCCACAAAATAGAGAAATGTAAATGAGTAAGCGCAACCATTTGATTTCCAGAATCATGTGTTATATAGATGATCTATACCAAAGTTGTAATGATACCCTTCTTTAATGAGAACTTCAACAACATAACGAGTTTAAAGAGTTGTGTCCATATAGTAATTCAGAACCATGATAAACCAAGTGTCTGAATTGCTAAATATGAAAGTGAGTTATGTTAACAAATTTGGTGATATTCAAAGCAACAAATGGACAATGCCAAATCCAAATGTTAATTCAATTTTCAGAGATCATTTGTCATCAATGTGTGCACCAGAGTACCGAGGTAAAACAATGTTATCACATGGAGCTGTTCTTAAAGTTTGTAGTGCGTATTAGATCATTCCATGAACAATCAAAGTAGCTCAGATTTGACAGTGAGAGAACAACTTATTCAAAATAAAAAAATTCAAACCACCATGTCATTTAAACATAACATGAAATGTATTGAATCTGAGATGAATTGTAGCATTAACTATGTTCCAGATTTGATTCAAACCACCACAGTGTTAGGTATTTATTGCAAGTTGTTTTAAGGTTTTAGGCATCGATTCATGTGTGAGGTGTATTAGCATGTGAAACAACACTTGAACTGATGAATACGTGCTCAATCCTCAGTGTAACTTTAAATCGTATAACTAGCAATCCAAACCTGAGTTTATTCCAAGTCATTCAAGCATTTGACCAACGTTTCATCATATCTGGTAAATTGAAACCATGAATAGATGAGATATCCCAAAATGGAGCGTTTAAGAGTCAGTCATCATAGCATATTTTACCAGAAAAACACCATGAACAAATTCATCGAGGATTTCAACGCATTGATTAGATTTTCTAAACAAACCAGTGCTCAACCATTCATCTAGCAATGAAGATACAAATTTGCAAAACTCTCATTCATCAACAAATATCAATTTGACCTGTAGGTTTGAATTAAAACACATATGAAGTAATACTTTTCAAAGAGAGGAGTATCAATCTATTATGAATTATTCTAAAAACTTCGTTACACAGAAAAAATAAATAAATCCAGCAGTAACAAGTCACACATGCATATTTGTTTAGTGCCTTCTAGCAAATCATTCTAAAACTATTGGCTTTGATTTAGTGATTAACACTGTTGGACCATGCTACCACCCAAGTTAGCACCCTTGTAATAGCTCCACTTGTGGTGGTGGTGGTGCTAAGGAGGTAAGCAAAGTTGGGAAATGCACCACTGTCACCTCATTACCTTTCTCCTTCACTTTAGGCCAACTCCTAGAAGCCACTGGGGGGTATCCCAATCCAAGTGAAGTAAACCTGTCAAATAAGTCATTGTTTTGGGAAAGATTCACTTCAACAAACAACACCTCAATATACAATTAAATGGACTAATGTCCAACAAGTGATAATATGCTTAACTCATATTCAAAAGAAAACAAGAGCACAAACCACACTAATTTAATGAGGTTTAGGAGCTAACTATTATGTGCTTAGTCTAATAAGAGATAGCTTCCACAATAAATGCAAACTAGCACTTGACATATTGCAAGCTTAATCAATGTGTAATTATGAAATTTGCATAAACTTATAAGAATGGATGGTGATTTCCCTTAGGGTTTTACCAAGAGAATCTCTCAATAAAAAATGAATACAATTAGCAACTAGGAGATCAATATCACAACCATCTGTGTAAGATGAACTTGAGAAACAATCTAGTAATGAAATATAGACTATGAGAGGGTTAGAATACACCTTTAAAGCACCAAACCATAGCCTTTAGGGTTTCACCAAGTCTGATTTCTAATGCGGCAAATTAAATTACAGATTTAAAGAACTCCTTAAATCAGCCCACAAGATGTTAGAACAATCCTTAAAACAACTCAATGAAAGAGAGTTGATTCTCCTTCTTAGGGTTAAAGATTTACCATGAAGCATAAATCATTGAACAATATGTCTAGAAAGTAAGATATAACAATGATCATCCACTAGACAATACATGATATATTTTTGTGTTTTTATATTATATATATATATTATTTCTATATTTTATAAAGCAAAAAAATAAAATAAAATGATTTTGATTTTATAAATTTGGTGGTTGGTTGTTGGGAGCTAGACTTAGTGCCTTGTCTCCACTTAGGGCTTTATGGGGTCAAGAAGTATACCCCTCTAAGTATTGGTTATCCAAGGCTTATGGATTAGAACGAGAGACTAGAACCTCAAGGCAAATAGTCTCTTGTCTAATCAAGACAATTCATGAAAACCAAGGCCCTGCAAGAAGGGGTTTCCCCAAGGGAAAAGCCTTCACCAACAAGCTCAGTTATAACTAAAATATAATGCTTAAAACCCTTTACAAGGAACCAAAAGGAAAAGATAAAGCAATGGATTAAGTACTTACCCAAGTTAACAAGAGAAGGAGGGAACAAACCCTAGAACATATCCTCTCCAAGTAATTAAGCAACTCTTCAAATGGATTGATCTTGCTAGCTATGTATAAGTCTGGAACATTCACAATAATATCTTTGATGAACCAAGTAAAATAACCAAGAAAGAGAGAACTCCAAAATTGACACCAAGAAAAATCCAAGAAATATCTTCTATTAAAGTCTTGTAAAAATGATATCCAACAATTCACAACAATTTGGAATGAGAGGAGAGCCTCTATTTATAGAGTAGGCTTCTACATCCGTCTCGTTCATTAATAATTTGTTTCCCTAAATTTAGCTTAGAAGACTAAGAAAAGAATACTTGTCATCCACACAAAGAAGGAGACTAAGTTAATACAAAGTCAAATGATGCCACATCTGCATAAAACCTTATTCAAGAGGAACATTCCACAAAACAATGAGGTTGATTTTGTCTCCAAGGACAATGTTCCATCAAAAGAGTGATGTGGAGGGATCAAAACAAGGTGGGGAGACCTCCCAAGCAAGCAAGGCTCCAACATTCCTCTCCTCCAAGTGGAACAACCTCATGAAAACATGGAGAATGACCTCTAAAGTTGACGACCTCCTCATAATGTGCTCAATAATCATTAAGAGTAGTCTCCAAGGCAAGATTAAGCCCTCAAATCAAGGAAAGGTCCTTCACAAGGAAAGGAAATTCAATCTCCAAGTCAAATCATGTCCCAAATCATCCATATGTCTACCAAAATTCCCACATGTGTGGGTCAACCTTCTAATCAAGTGAAAGACACCTCCAAAAATGGTGAAAGAAGAGAAACATTATAGGATGTCAAAGGTGGAATTTGTAGAGGTTGACCATGTGTCCAAAGGCAGCCCAAAATTTCCTCGAAGGATGTGACCAATGCCTCAGAATGTGTGTAATACCTCGAGAACTGTGACACTGCCTTGAGAAACATGAAATCGAGTGAGAATATGTAAAATCATCTATGATAATAGATGGCGAAAGTATGATGAATACATAAGAAAGGGATTCATGCTTAGGGATACAATAAGTGTGTTATACATATGTGTTTCAATCTTTACAAATAGAAACACTTTTACATCATAATAAAATGGGTAAGAGACCATGCATCTCCCCTAGATCATGTGTCCTAGTAGATCCATTGCAATGTGATTGCATACATAATCCAAATAAAAAATGACCAACATGGTGAGAGTTACCGACACCAAGGGGTAGTCGACCACAGCCATAAAAGAAAAATCCAATCTTGAAATGGGGACTAAATGGATGGGCCATGACCAACCACATGGGGTCTAGAGATACCACATAAGCCTCCTACAAATACATAAGACATATAAGCATGGTCCAATACAATACATGAGTGAAAATACAACCACACTTTTGGCTCGTCATGGTACAATAAGGAACACAATCTTCTCGTATGGTGGTCCACATCAGGTAAAACAATGTATGGCATGTTGAAGTGAATTTGAGGTGTAACAAACTAGAAGTAAAGAAAAATGTTGTTGAAAAGGTGAGTTAATGTATATCCAAGCAAATATCAAATCCTTGAAAAATTGTTACTAACCCACATAATTAACCAAATTATGAGTACCTCCAGCATATTAAACCATAGATCAAATTTAGTTTTGAGTTATGTATACTTAGATTTGTTCTTAGTTTCAATACTCGGTGATAAACCTAGTAGAGAGATGCTTCACAAAGGGAAAAATTGTCAAGTCATTATCTTACTTATAGCATCGATCTAGTCCTTCATGGAGTCTTGATGCTAAATCAAATGAAATGCACCATTTAAATCCTTTCAAACTTCTCTTCAATGATGTATGATTTGTTTTTATCCCAAGAGAAAAATAAAACCAACAAATCAATTTAAGATCAATCTATCTAATGAGCATATTTGCAAACAAACTTCAAGTTAACAATCTAGATCAAATAAAGGACTATTAGCTTAGTCAACCTGAAGCAAAGGGACAATCTATATATAATAAATTTAAAACCTTCAAACCCTAGGTTTCTTTCAAAATAAAACAAACTCAAGGAAAATTTAAAAGTGAAGTGAGTGAGGAAGAGAATAAAATACACTAGTCCCTGACTTCCACTTGGCCTGTGCAGTCACACTAGACCTTTCTTGAGGCTCGATCTATGTATCAAGTCTTGGGATTCTAGGAAACCATAAGGTTTACCTGGTAAATTTCCCCAAAAGACATTTGGATTCTTCAAGATTTGAGTGGAGAGAAGAGTGTGTAACAAACACTTCTAAGTAGCAAGAAGTATCCCCTATCCTATCCTAAAGTAAGAGCTAGAAATCAAATGAATATTATCTAAACCCAACACCCTAGATCTAGAAATAAATGGCCAAGGACAATGAAGAAATGGATTTACCTCATGAAGTTCCTCCAGTTGTAGCTCCTTCATCCACCATTACCTATTGCATACAAACACTATTACTAACTGTTGGCATAGGGGCAGACCCAGGGTTCAACGCTACAACAACACGCCAACAAAACCCTAACTACCGGCCCTTTCGGAAACACCTGCGAAGCCGATGAAGTCTCACTCGAGGTAGAGGCAGGGGTGGTTGCAAGACTCAGGTGTCTGCAACCTTAGCTGGGACACAGATCTATGATTATGATACTTAATAGAGCACTTAGCACCATCAGATCCTTAATATGCAATCAATATCTACTTCGTTGATAAAACAAAGCTTCACAACATTCACACTGATCTAATGTAATTAAGCACTTAGCACAAACAAAAGGATCAGATCTAGCAGAAGCAAGCACTAAGCACATTCATAGAAGTCAGATCTCACGTTCATAGCACAAAGAATAAGAAGATCTATCTATCTATATCAAAGCACTTAGCAAGATAAGTTATAAACACATCAAGACAAGCACAAAGAGGAACAACACAGTGTTTACGTGCTTCACCCCCACCCTAGGTCTATGCCCACCAATTCTTCTTCTTTATTGTCTTCAGTCAATAGGTTACATGCACAGAGCCTCTGAACCCTTCTCTACATAGGACATAAGATCTACGCAGCTCACTAGATCCTTCTTCCTTGCGTTACAACACAAAGCCTTCCACTGTCTATTACAACCACTTGCACTTAGCTCTATAAGTCTCTTACAGTCATGCACAAAGCACTTACAGACTCTACTTGCACTTAGCATACATTCATATCACATAGATGCACCACCACTTATATCTATCCTAAGCATCTATTTATATATTACAATAGGCCTAAACATGGGTAAACCCATGGGATGACATCCCAATCCTATTACATAATCCCAAAAACCCACAAAGGACTCAAAAAGGGGTCGATATCCCATGATCTCCGCTTCGTCTTGCGCTCCTCCTTCGACAGGCTATCGAAGTCCAAAATAGGTCAACATGACCAAGAATCTCCCAAAGCTTGGTCAAGGGCCAACAGGCCCCCAACACTCACCTGTGACTTGTCTCGAGTCACTCTGGTCTGACTAGTTCTGCCTCGAATGCCTCGAGCTACTTCGACCTGTTGTTGTGCTACGACCTCTTGCTTGACGAACTCCTATATTACTACGCCATTCACTGACCCTTCTAAGCATTGTTCTGCTGCATTAACAACCTTCTCTAGCTCTGCTCCTCAGCTCTTGACCTCTGTGAACAACTAATAGGCCTTATCTTACACAGGTTGGAGTCATTGAGTTACTTCCATAACTTTGCCTTGAATCATATGGATCTGCTGCTGGATAGTGCACTACTCTTGAGACCGCTTCATTCTTTTTACAATTGACAGGGCCTTCAACTGCGCTTGTAGTATCTCTTCATGCTGCTCTGCGTGTTTCTTTGCTTCCTGGAGTTGCAACTCCAGTGCTTGCAATTATGAATTCTCAGTGAGCTTCTCATACGTTTGGGCACTGTGGTTACTGAGCTGCTTGCACTCCCCGGCAAGAGCCTTAAGTCTCTCAACTGTGCTCCTGGCGGTTGCTTCCCTTTAGTCTCTTACATCTTGAGGGGTCTTAGGTACTGTGCGTAGCTCCAAATATGTTATGCGTTGTTGTAGCTGCTGGATCACTTCTTTAAGTTGCACCACCTGCTGTGGAATTCTCTCTTCAGCCTTTACTTCTATGATTGTCACAGAGCGAAGTGATATGTTGACCATTTCTTTTACTTTGAGTTGCTTTGTGAGCAACTGTTCCTTTTCTTTCTGCAGTTGGGATTTTTCTTCGTCGAACTTTGCCTGGAGAGAAAGCTTCTCCCGTTCTACAGTACTGTGTTTCTCTACAAGGACTCCTTGTACTTGTGTCAAAGCCTGGGTGGCTTGCACTGTTTCTTCTTGCGCTCGTCGAAGGCGAGCTTCAACTGTATCAGCTATTCATTGGGGTTGAGCTGACTCATCTCCCAGTTCTGGTGTTCCTAATGGCAGAGGCGCAGTGGAGACTGCGCAGCTAGACTATAGTGCTTGTTGTACTCCTTGGAGCTCAATATCGATTCTATTATACATCGCTTCCTGCTTAGCCTCTTGTTTCTCTGCGATCTCCAATGAAGCATCATTTAGGGCGACTATAATGAAATCGAAGTCATCTGAGGTGAGAATAGTCTGCATTTTGGTCATAGAATATTTTGATTTATTCCAGGAGGAAGGCTTCGAGGGGGAAACCTTCCTTTTCTTCGAGGGGTCCTCCTCATCTCTAGGTGGTGTAACCTCACCTTTCTTCTGTTCAACTTCTATGCCATCTATCTCTCCGCCGTCACCTCCTTGCTCTGGTGAGATGGAAGTAGTCCTCACGGATGCACTGTCTAAATCCTGAACCTCTTCAGTTTTCTTCATCCTGCTAGGTCTGGGTGTATCCTGCACAGTTTCTGGACTGTCTATATCAGATATCTCCGTACGGTCTGTTGGAATGAGGAGGTCTGTCAACCAGTCCTTGGTTATCTCCTCCAAGTCCTCCTCCGTTAGCTTGTAGTAGGACTAAAGTTGTTTCTTGTGCTTGTCAGTGCGTGTTGTGATATAAATGAAATGACGGTTCGTGCTGAATTTCATCAAAGGTTGGAACATGTGTAAAGTATTCGGAGTTATGCAAGGCACAGACTGTATGACTACCTTCAACTAGTTGTAGTATGTGTGAAATATAACATTGGACTGCCACTATTTATTCATGTTGCTTGAATACCACAATGTGTTGAACTTCACAGCCAATGGTTCAAAGGGCTCGATTTTCGGGAAGGTCGCACCTTCCGGCATCTCCCAGGCAATGAAAGCGATTAAGATCAATAGCCAGCTGAAGTGAAATTCATACCCTTGATCCTGGGCTTCTTTGCAGTCAAGTTCTAATTGGTTCACCAGGTACTTCTCCCAATTCATTTGTAGGCCATCCACACACTTCCCTGCAAGGTCAACTACAAAACCAGTGACTTGGGTGGGTCGGCTCTTTCGTACTAACTTTCCTGGGATCAATTGACAGGAGAGGTGCACTATGTCGCTCTAGATAGAAGCTACCTTGTATCCTTGCATGCCCTTCTCGACATCATCGTAGGTGTCTTTGATCCTTTGAGCTAGAGCACGATCCATTTTTTTTTACCAAGCTTTGGGAGATTCTTGGTCATGTTGACCTATTTTTGACTTCGAAAACCTGTCGAAGGAGGAGCGCCATATGAAGCGGAGATCACGGGATCTCGACCCCTTTTTGGGTCCTTTTTGGGTTTTTGGGATTATGTAATGCGATTGGGATGTCGGCCCATGTGTTTACCCATGTTTAGGCCTATTTTGTAATATATAAATAGATGCTTAGGCTAGATAGAAGTGGTGGTGCATCTATGTGACGTGAATGTATGCTAAGTGCAAGTAGATTTTGTAAGTGCTTTGTGCATGACTGTAAGAGACTTATAGAGCTAAGTGCAAGTGGTTGTAATAGACAGTGGAAGGCTTTGTGTTGTAACGCAAGGAAGAAGGATCTAGCGAGCTACGCAGATCTTCTGTCCTATGCGGAGAAGGGTTCGGAGGTTCTATGCATGTAACCTATTGACTGAAGACAATAAAGAAGAAGAGTTGGTGGATGTAGCCCCAGGGTGGGGGTGAACCACGTAAACACTGTGTTGTTCCATTTTGTGCATGTCTTGATGTGTTTATAACTTCTCTTGCTAAGTGCTTTGATATAGATAGATGGATCCGCTTATGCTTTGTGCTATGAACGTGAGATTTGACTTCTATGAATGTGGTTAGTGCTTGCTTCTGCTAGATATACTTTTGTTTGTGCTAAGTGCTTAATTACATTAGATCAGTGTGAATGTTGTGAAGCTCTGTTTTATCAACGAAGTAGATATTGATTGCATATTGAGGATCTGACAGTGTTAAGTGCTCTATTAAGTATCATAATCATAGATCTGTGTCCCAGCTAAGGTTGCAAACACCTGAGCCTCACAACCACCCTTGCCTCCACCTCGGGTGAGACTTCATCTGCTTCGTAGGTGTTTCCGAAAGGGTCAGTAGTTAGGGTTTTGTTGGTTCAGATTCATTCCTTCAAGATTAGAAATCATTCTAGGGCAATCCAACACTTCATGGTTCGTAGCTTTGCAACAAAGACAACTAGGTCTTCTTCCAGGGCATTCCTTAGCAAGATGTCTTGGTCTTCTACAGTTGTAACAGAGGGTTAATCCTCTCTTTCTTTTAAATTATACCCAACTTCTCCTATACTGCGTGCTAGGAGCTAACCTATAATAGATTCTTTCTAGGATCCCGCATCCATTTGTTAGTCCAAACATTCTTTCTATGCATAGGTATAACATATCTTTCACTATTCTTGTCAGATCTATTAATATCAAATCTTCCTTCATCTATCAATACCCTAGTTTTCGAACTAGGACAGACTCTATTAAACATAGCTAGATCCATACTCTAGAAACAAAAATTTCCACTTATCTTACTTCTACAGAGGACAAATCTTCCAGATCTAAAACTTTTCACTATTCTTACCTTTATCAGAGCATAGAGCTTGCATATCTTACCTCTTTTAATCATAAATTCTCACTTTTACCTTTCTTAGAGCATACAGCTTTCAAATATTTCTTCTCTCCTCCAGATCCGACTTCTTTTCTTCAGATCGGGCTTCTTTCTCTTAGCACAGAGCTTTATAAATCAAGCAAAATACTACACACTAGAGTGATAGATCTATGCACAGAGATTTCACAACTTCAGGATGAATCCTTGCACAAAGCTTCTTCTTTCTTAGTTACCAGCGATCATAGTTTCAGGTCCCGACAACGGAACCATTTTTTGGCACAGGGGAAGACCCAGGGTTCAACGCTACAACAACACACTAACAAAACCCTAACTACTGGCCCTTTCGGCAACACCTGTGAAGCAGATGAAGTCTCACCTGAGGTAGAGGCAGGGGTGGTTGCGAGACTCGGGTGTCTACAACCTTAGCTAGGACACAGATCTATGATTATGATACTTAATAGATCACTTAGCACCGTCAGATCCTCAATATGCAATCAATATCTACTTCGCTGATAAAACAAAGCTTCACATCATTCACACTGATCTAATGTAATTAAGCACTTAGCACAAACAGAAGGATCAGATCTAGCAGAAACAAGCACTAAGTACATTCATAGAATTCATATCTCACGTTCATAGTGTTGATATTATGTTAGCTTCAGGAGGTATGAACCTCTATTGTGACCTTTGACAAGATTAGAATATTCTGGAAGGAAGCAAAGAGATGAAGGAAACCCTAGACAAGATGTTGGCTGTAGAAATATAATTAATATGAATTAATTAGTACCCAGAAGGAGAAGTCATCCCGAGTAAGTCTACCAAAACCATTATAAATACAGGGCACCAGTCTCTCATTTGACACACTTCTCAACAGTCGTAGAGAGCTAGTTCTGCACAGTGCAGTTACAGTCTTGTGCGCAAATCCCGGGGAAGGTATTGCGCGACATTTTGGGTGGGACTATCTGAGTAGCTTGGTTACTTCTTGCTTGGTGCATTAGCCTCTCTTGGCTATTGGATTTCTACCAGGATTCTCTTCTCTGTCAAGGTCAAGGTGCTCGGAGGGTGGCTTCGGCCTATGGTTGGGTGACAAGGGTATTGTCAATGGTAAAAC
>ML802986.1:80662-163780 GCA_009831015.1 Picea engelmannii
ATGTTCTCTGTTATGCAGGTTGTAGCCTGTGTAACTGGAAGTTGGTGCTTCCATCCAGTGGGTGCTGGAATAATCAGGGAATTGGTGCTTCCTTCTAGTGGGTGCTAGAGAAAACAAAGAGTTGGTGCTCTCAACAAGTTGTATCTTGTAAAACAGAGGTAGCAGCCTCACATTGAGTTGGTGCTCAATTGTAAATGATGTACAGAACTGCAAAATACTGCCTATCATTTCGAAGAAGAAGAGGTTTTCTCCCTTTATGGGTTTCCTCATGAAAATCTGTCTTTGTGTGTATGTTATGTGTGACTGATGATCTTTACTCTTACTATCCATATGTTGTATGTTGGTAGATGACACATGAAGAAATCTTAATAATTACTTAAAAGATATAAAATTGTTTAAGCTTATAAACAACTGGTTCACCCCCCCCCTCTCAGTTGTTTTAGTATTTCCAACACACTTTGATTAGTGTAGGAAGAATGGCCCAAGGTGGGGAATGGTCCAGGCTCAACAATCAGGGACAAACATTCCTTAGGTTTTATACATTCTCTTCAGGGTGCACTTTGATTAGTGTAGGAGGAAGGGCCCAGGGTGAGGAATGGTCCAAGCTCAGAAATCATAAACAATCATTCTTCCTTGTTTGAGAAGAATAGGGCAGATATCCCATTGCTGATGTTCTATACTGAGGGCAAATATTCTTTCAGATCTCACAGATGTGTGGGAAATATTGGCCCAGATGGTTCAGTTTATTTTAACAATATTTTATGTGCAGGTTGTCATCAGATGATTGTTATGGAGACTTCATGTCTCCAGACAATAGAGATATACTATTGTGGTGGATATGTTCCGCTGTTTGTGACTATGTGTCACGGTTTGAGTAGTTGTGTACTACTGTGGATAGACACAGTTGTGTTCTATCAATTGATATTGTACCAGTTGTCATAGGAGATTATCCAGATGGATAATAATGACGGTGCTCATGATACTACTAGTTGAATGGTTTGTTTGTGATCAAGACCATACCTCCCTAACTAGGAGGGAGTGTTGATATTATGGTAGCTTCGGGAGGTATGGACCTCTATTGTGACCTTTGACAAGATTAGAATGTTCTGAAAGGAAGTAAAGAGATGAAGGAAACCCTAGACAAGATGTCAACTATAGAAATGTAATTAATATGAATTAATTAGTACCCAGAAGGAGAAGTCGGCCCCAGTAAGTCTACCAGAACCACTATAAATATAGGGCGACAGTCTCTCATTTGACAAACTTCTCAGCAATTGAAGAGAGCCAGTTCTGCACAATGCAGTTACAGTCTTGTGTGCAAATCCTGGGGAAGGTATTGCGCGAGCTTTTGGGTGGGACCATCTGATCAGATTTGTTACTTCTTGCTTGGTGCATTAGCCTCTTTTGGCTATTGGATTGCTACCAGGATTCTCTTCTCTGTCAAGGTCAAGGTTCTCGGAGGGTGGCTTCGACCTATGGTTGGGTGACAAGGGTATTGTCAATGGTAAAACAAATACAATCCTTCATATTCTAACACATAGCACAAAGCATAAGTAGATCTATCTATCTATATCAAAGCACTTAGAAAGAGAAGTTATTAACACATCAAGACAAGCACAAAGTAGAACAACACAGTGTTTACGTGGTTCACCCCCACGCTGGCGCTACGTCCACCAACTCTTCTTCTTTATTGTCTTCAGTCAATAGGTTACATGCACAGAGCCTATGAACCCTTCTCTGCATAGGATAGGAGATATGCGCAGCTCGCTAGATCCTTCTTCTTTGTGTTACAACACAAAGCCTTCCACTATCCATTACAACCACTTACACTTAGCTATGTAAGTCTCTTACAGTCATGCACAAAGCACTTACAGACTCTACTTGCACTTAACATACATTCACATCACATAGATGCACCACCACTTGTATCTAGCCTAAGCATCTATTTATATATTACAAAATAGGCCTAAACATGGGTAAACCCATGGGCCGACATCCCAATCCCGTTACATAATCCCAAAAACCCACAAAGGACCCAAAAAGGGTTTGAGATCCCGTGATCTCCGCTTCGTCTTGCGCTCCTCCTTTGATAGGTTGTCGAAGTCCAAAATAAGTCAACATGACCAAGAATCTCCCAAATCTTGGTCAAGGGCCAACACTAACCTTTTACAAGTAAACCCTCAAAATTAGACAAGATAGACAAATAACACAAGTACATGTGTGACGAATTTTTTTCTCTTATTCTCTAGTTAGTTACAAACGAGAGAGATACCCTCATTATGTGGATAAGGCACCTCACTCAAACCATGGGTAGGAAACCATGTGCTATTACAATACCATGTGCCAATATAATGTGCACAAGAAGGGTCATGAGCCCAAAATGAGAGGCACCCTCAATAAACCCTCATGGACAAGTGTGCCCTCATAAAAGTGGGTCAAATAACCACACATGTGGGAAATAACAAGTGTGACCTCAAAAAAAGTATAATAAAAACTCTATCCAACTCCCAAAAGTAAGGAATAAAAGGTGCGCTCCAAGGGAAAATTCAAGATCCATGACACGTGTGGCATTGATACTAAGATGCTCCATAACTAACAACACATGTGTCTTGTTATCGCGGGATTTTTACTTATGCAAAGTCCAATACAAGACCCCAAATCTTGCGTAACTATGAAAGATCCTACCATTCTTACCTTAGTAATAAATTTCCTCATTTTAGTGATGGAAGAGGTCCACCACAAGGGAGGCTTCCCTGGTGACCTCAAGGGGTCAAAGTAGAAAGTATAGTAGCCAAGCCTACCACCCCCTCTCTTGATCACTAAAAGATTATTCTAGGTCAAGGTAGTATAAGAGGTATGAATTTGTTTGAGTACCTTCCCGGAACAAGAAAACTTTACAGTATTCATATGATTATTTCCAAGTCCAAACATGCAATTAATACCTCTTTAAGACACTAGACAAGATAAGTTGAAATGGATGCTATAAATTTGCAACAGTAAACAATGACATGACAATAGTAATTGATTTATAACAACAACAACAAGTAGTGCTAAAAAATGTAACAATTGAGCATGAAAACTTAGCATGCATCAAGTAGAATATTATCCAATTGTTTAAGGCAATTTCTAAATAAGTTAGGCCACATTTACAAGAGTGTATGCAACAAATAAGAGTGTTTTTACACGGTTGTAGCAAACCTTTATAACAACAACACCAAGAAGATCGATGAGTTTTCCAATGTTAGTGCAAGTTAGGTTAGTAGAAAGCTTGAGAATTTAAAATAAAGTGTTTTATCAATCAATTTACCAAGAGAAAAGATTTACAGAAGAGGAGAACAGTTAGTAACCCTTAGAGGGAGAAAATGACAGAAGTACTCTTACAAATGGTGAGAAGTTATGATGATAAAATGAAAAGTGAGGGTAACATTTTTGTATGAGGCTACCCTCATACAATTTGTCCAAATAATTTTTCAACAATATAAAATAAGTGGGGCTGGCCCCTTTATTTTACCTCTAACATAATTCCAAAATACAAAATTACATCATAAAACCCTAAAAAGGGTGATGCCATGCTATAGAAGGGTGACATCAAGCTAGGAGAAGGTGATGCCATGCCTCTAAAGGAAAATGTTGGGCCTTCAAAGGCCAATTGGCATCCTTCGAGGGTGAAAGATTGTGAAGTGAGGTGTCTCCTCACTCAAATCCATGCCAATCATCTCTTGTACCCATCCATCCATGAAAACCCTAGCCAAGAAGATGACGTCAAGGGCTAGAAGGTGACATCAAGGGCCTCTAAAGGCCATGTCCAAGGCTAAGAGGGATACAATCATGTCTCCAAGTGATGGAAAGACACCTGCTACTGCAACATCCTCCATATTTTGTGCACAAAAATACATGGGGTACTATGCCCAACATGTGCGGATTCCAACCCATATGTGTTGCATAATGACCAGAACGGCTCAAACCAAGCCCATGTTTCCTTCATCCAAGGTATTGTGAATGTTAGAGCCATTTTCTAAGGGTGGCGAGTCATTGTTGACCCACTGCTCTCCATCACATGTGCCAAAGTCCTGCAATAAATGCACAACTTCCTGGATACAAGCCCAAGACATCCCTCAAGAACCATGTTAGGGGCATTCAAAACAAGCCAAAGTATAAAATATGGTTAGCCAAAGTTCATGAGAAAAATTAGTCCTTAAAGCATACAAAGTATGTTGCAACTTAAGATATAAACCATGTAAGATAATTCACCTCAGTATCTCCTTCAAGCATCACACCATCCCAGGACCCCATGGGAGTTACCCAACTTAAGCATGGGAGGGTCTTCATCCAACCCTATTAGGTGTGCCACCTAGACGAGAAATGAAATAACTTGAGTAGAGGATAGGTCCCGAGAGTGACAAGGGAAAGTAAAAACCCACCAAGAGTAAGTGTGAAAGTGATATGGTTCAGGGCTTACTCCATGGATTATGGTGTTAATCCATATCTACGAGAACCTTTGTGGAGGGTGTGCTTGCTCTTGAGTTACCCAGTATTTGCATGCCACCTTTTTCCAAACCCCTTTTTGCATTTTTCTAGTCCATGCTTTCATTTATAATATGCAAATTTTTGGGTCCCATTTTATAGGGTGTCAAGCTTTAGCATTAATTTTTTGGGATCAGGGCAAGCATTAAATGATTAGAGCTCAAGTTGGAAAGGATTTTGGTGGTCTTTCTTTGCTATGTTCACTTTCTTTTTTAGCATCCTTTTCTTATTCTTTTATAGCAATTGTGAAACAACCTATGGGCCTTGAACCCCTCTTCTCATGAGAGAATGGACCATAGTTGAATTTTAGTATTTTATGAGAGGATCTAGGATGGAAAGTGTTAAGTATGATTGGGAGCATAATATTACCCTTGGGAGGGCCCCTCGGTATTACCCCTTTTCCCTGGGTCGTGACAACACATGACTAGGGTACCGAAGCTGACCACCAATGTGAAACAAGGAAACTGACACAATTTCCCAAACCAATGATCCATTATCCAACTTCAACCAGAGATCCTAATCCACATGCTTGAAAAATTAAGTACAACACTTTGCATGAAAAAATGACTAACATACCTCATGATGACAATATCTTACCATTCCCGATACTCTGGGATGCTTGAATGTGATGAGCCTTGGTTGATCTGTGATGGGAGAAAAATGAGGGGGGTTATTGGGTTTCCATATTTGGACACGTTTATCATCATCATCATGGTGTAGATCAATTTCTACATTGCGGGCCTCAAGACATGATCTCCTCCAGTTACCCCTAGGCATGGGGGGTAACATGTCTTATGCAACAAGGAACCCCAAGAGATAGATGATCCAATCATCTCATAACCTCCTCAATTAACCAATAACCACCTGTAACAACTTGTAACAAATGGTCCAACTATGTAACAATCTCCTGAAGTACTTTAACTGAATCACATGTGTGGTCAACAAATCATAATAGACTGAAATAATCCACACGTGTGAGAGAATATTCCCATGTAAGAAAGTGTGCCCACTTGGAATGGTCTAGGTGGCACATGATGATGATGTAGAGTCCATGTCATCGTCCAATTCACTTCCATAGAGCCCAAATTAGTGACATGTATACCATTGAAGTACATAAATCCCAAGAAAAATTGCATAGATCCCAATGTAGATAGATCTAGATGTATGCAAGTACATGGATCCCAAGGAAACATAACAAATCCCAATGCAATTTCATGGATCCCAAGGTAAGTACATGGATCTTGAGGCATGGTAGATGAATCTTAAGGCATAAATTCCACTCCCAATGCATGTACACAAATCCCAATGTAGGGCACATACTTATAATGGTGGGTCTAACCCCCTTACAAATCATTAGGTGGTGCATGCATAGTGATTTCTTCTAGCAACAACATAACATAAGTTAATTTTTAGAATTTTCCTAAGTTTTACCATGGGAGGACAACCTATTGATCTATTTTCCAGTCAAGGAGAAGAGACAACCTCATAGGGTATTCTTATGGAAAACTAAACATACTCTCTTTATTTTTAAAGAGGTGGTTCTCCTCTATTACTCACTTAGATAACAATTTTGTCACTCATGAATAGATGTTTTCATCATTCACACATTTAATGCTTGAGAGTGGATTAGGAAAATCACATATTCAAAACACATGAATTTAAATCATGAAGTAAGAACAATCGTTTCTACTATTATACCACTTCCAATATCATGGCAAGATACAACGACATATTTGAAGCAAAACAACACAACAAAGAGTAGCAAAAATGGTCCTTTTCTTTAGAAAAATTTAAATCATTTTCAACATTCATATCATAGGGATGTAAAGGAAACTCATTTGTGAGATTTCATGCTTAAATAGAATTCTGAAATCACAAAAGGTATGAGCCCCCAAGATAGCGCTCTGTGGGATTTCAAAAAAAGAAGTACAAATTGATTGTTCAATATCAAATAAAATGTTTGTAGAAAATTAACACTACACAATATTCATGATATTTAAACGTGAAATATAAAATGCATTCACCCTAGTAGACTGGGATGGGGCTCGCGTGGACCATATACTAAGAAAATATGATTTGGAAGATAAAAGAGGTAGTCAGAAATAGGTCTTGCAAACAACAATACTCGAATGACAAGACTAGATGATTTGAAAATTGAGAAGGAAGGAAATTAAGGGTAATGCTTCAAACAAAGCATGTACTCATGAAAATGGAAGCAAAAAATGATGCCTTTGGCTTCTTTGTCATTCTTTAAATAAGAAGGGGGCATCTCGAGTGGAACTGTCATAACCCTTTATTTGATCTTCAAGATTATGATGGATGAGAGAATTCTTTTAATGCACCGTTCAACCATTCTTGGATATATTCATGTAATGGTGCTACAATTATGTTTTGTTTTAACTTAGCTACGAACAAAGCATCCTCAATGTTATTCAACATGTCTCGCTGAAATTGTGCTATGAATGATTGATCTTTATTCTCGTTAACAAAACTAAAATACCATCATTGGAGCTCTTCTTCCGAAAATTTTGTGATGTCATCAAATTTTGTTCTGTAGCATCCCCAGCCCCAAGTCGGGCCATTCCACTCAACAATTTTGACTTTGATACCATTAAAATTATAGCATGCTTTGCATATGCAACTATTATGCAATGAAAACATCATACAATCCATGCATAAACAAGTATAATAAAACATATCAAATTTGTATAAGCATTCACACAATAAATAACATAAAAACATAGATAAAAATAACACTTATCTTTTAATAATTCACCAAATTTGTGCAGAATTCAGATGTTCCTCCCAGTCATAGACTATTCTTCTCATAAACTCTCAGCAGTAGGTCACCCTCGAGATGAGGCTAGAAACTCCACCAAGGAAGGTTTCCTAAGCCAAACTAAGGTCTAACCAGCACAATAAAACTCAGCCCAAGGTGCCAACTGTTGCAACTAGACTACAACCTCTCATTTCCCATAGCATGTACCACCCCAAGAAGTGTACCCCTTATCTACTCAATAGTCCTTCGATTGTCCCACTTCTCTTCCGAGGCTTCAACAACGGGTTGGAAAGAAAGTCTCAGATCTCTGTATCTATTTCCCAACACCAAGGAAAAAATTCCCAGTAGTTCTCTCACCCAGAGAGAATGGTCATAGGGATGACTACCCACTTCTTCAAAATGCACACAAACCTGACAACCTATTTCTTCTCCTCAAAATAACCAGGTTTATTGGTTACAATCATCTCCAACCTCCCAAATTATAGTACCAATGATAGATGGAAGGGAAAGTACAAATGATCATAGTGAATGGGAGAATAATGAGAGAATGGTGGTAAGAATGTACTAAGTTTCCACTTTAAGTATGCATTTTCCCAACTTGACACTTTTCATGGTGGGATACACCTTGTCCCCACTTGGATGATGTGTTCCCCATCATTAGGACTTAGGATAAAATACCATATGACTTAGACTCTAGGAAACATTAATATAATATTCCCTTGGGCTTAAGTTGCCTTGGCTTAGCCTGTATTCCTAGACTCTTAGCCCCCCTTTTCCCTTCTAGTGGAGTTATATCCCCCCATACTCTTTTTGTTTGGTTGGTTTGCAACAATGATGTATTTTTATTAATATCTAAGTGTGATTACATACTACAATGATAGGCTTGTTGGTCTTTTTTCATCTGGTCTCTCCATCCTATTAATCACACATGTGCTCTAGCCTCAAAACATATATACAAAGGCAATCTGGCCCAAAATATCTTGGCTCACCAACCTATATGTACAATTACAATTGGGGTTTGACCTAGGGGTATTACATTCCCATCCCCCTTATTTATGCACTGACCTCCATGTATTATATACTCATGTACAATCCAAAAATATTCAAAAATATTGGAAAAAATGTGGGTACTCCTCCTACATTGAATTTTCATGCTCCCAGGTTGCATCTTTAGGACCGTAACACGTCCACTATACCTTTACCAACCCTATTGCTCGATTTCGGAGTAGCTTGACTTTCTAATCCAATATGCACACCAGTTGAACTCATAAGTCTCCTTCTTGCTCCATCTAAATCACATTCCAATCAGTTACATGATTAGCATCATGAACATAGTTTTAAAGAAATGATATATGGAATCCATTATGAATGAAGATAGATGCAGATAGTGCAATCATTTATGCAACAAGACCAATCCTCTCCAGGATTTCAAAGAGTCCATAATATCTCATTGCTAGATTTGAACAATTTCTCAACTTTAGGGAACTTCTCTTGGCCTTCACTTTTAAAAACACATGGTCACCCACTTTGAACTCTTTGTGATTTCTTCCCTTATCTGCACAACCTTTCTACCCATCTTTGGAAACCTTTAAATTTTGCTTTATTTTTACCATCTTTTCTTCCATTTCTCTAAGCAATTCTAGCCTAACCACTACTATGTTTGTTGGGTTGTCCAAACTCACTAGCATGTTGCACTTTCTACCATATAATGCTTCAAATGGGCTCATCTTCAAAGATGCTTGATACCCATTATTATAAGAAAATTCGACTAAGTGCGAGTAATCTTCCCATTTTGATGGTTTATCCATCACATACATCCTCGACATATCCTCTATCACTTGATTGACCCTCTTTGTTTTTCCATTTGAATTTAGATGATAAGATGTGTTAAATTTCAGATTCATCCCAAATTCTTTGAATAGTCCCTTCCAAAATTTTGATGTGAACTTGGGATCTCTGTTAGAAACAAATTCCATAGGCACACCATGCAGCTTGGTAATTTCCCTCATATAAATATCTGCAATGTTAGTTGCCTTATGAGTTAAATTCACTAGAATAAAATGAGCATCTTTAGTGAGCTTATCCACCACCACCACCATGATGGAATCGTGTTGCTTCATTATTCTAGGAATCTTGGTGATGAAATCAATTTTCACCACTTCCCATTTCCACTTTGGAATAGGCTATGGTTGCAGTAAACTAGTTGGATGCTTGTGCTCAACCTTGAACTTTTGACATTCTAAACATTTGGCTATATCAACCACCTCTTTTTAAATTCCTAGCCAAAAATGTTGGCTCTTGACAACTGCAATTATATTCTAGTAACATGGGTGCCCAACATAAGGTACATTATGAATCTCTCTTAGCACCATATTTTTCAACTCATGAAAATTAGATACATAAACTCTGCCCTTGTACATGAGGATTTCATCATCTCGCTTGAAATATTTTGTTGATTATTACCTTGCTGTAATTTTTCCTTTGTTTCCATATAGTGCTAATATCATTTTGCACCTTCCAAAATCACGTCTTTCAGATCATATATGTACATGCTAATGGTTGTAGCATGCATATCATGCACCCTCCTACTGAGTGCATCAATCACCTTGTTCTCCTTGCCTTTGATATGCTTTATCTCAAAGTCATACTCACTGAGAAACTCTAGCCATCTACTTTGTATGGCATTCAAAATTGGCTATCCAAACAAATATTTCAGACCTCTATGGTTTGTTCTGAGCTCAAATATTTTTCACATGAGATAGTGCATCCACTTCTTCAAGGCATGCACTATGACTACCAATTCTAAATAATGAGGGGTGTAGCTTCTCTCATGCTCTTTTAACTTCCTTGACTCGTAGCATACCACATGTCCATTTTGACTAAGGAATCCTCCAAGCCCTTCTTTGCATACAACAAAGTCTTCATTAGGATGAACAATCCTCAAAATTGGTGCACTTGTAAACATGTTCTTCAAATGTTGAAAACTTCTTTCACAATCAGGGGTCCAGTCAAACCTCACACCCTTCTTTTGCAAGGAAGTGATTGGGTGTGCAATCTTTGAAAAACCTTCAATAAATATTCTATAATACCCTGCAAGACCCATGAAAGAATCACCTCTGAGACATTATTTGGTACTGGCAATCCCTCAATGGATCTTATCTTCTCAGGATCCATTGGTATCCCTTCCTCTGAAATGATATGGCCTAAATAATGAATCTTCCTATGATAGAATTAACATTTGCTCAACTTTGCATACAACCAATTCTCCCTCAATACTTGTAACACCATTCTCAAGTGTTGCTCAGGCTCTTCTTCAGACTTATAGTAAATAAGTATGTCATCTAGGAAAACAATGGAAAACTTATCCAAGTAATTTTTGAAAATATCACTCATTAAACACATGAAGACAACTAGTGCATTTGACAACCCAAATGGCACCACTGTAAACTCATAATGACCATACCTTGTTCTGAAGGTTTCCTTACTGATATTCTCTTCTTTAATTCTCACTTGATGATATATTGAACTGAGGTCAATCTTGGAGAATATCTTGGCATCTTTCAGCTAATAAAAAAGATCATTTATCCTTGGAAAAGGGTACTTTTTCTTCACGATCACATTATTCAGCTACCTGAAGACAATGCAAAGCCTCAAGGTTACATCCTTATTTTTCACAAATAAGGTGACACACTTGGGCGTATATACCCCTTCTTCAGAAGCTCCTCAAGATGCATTTGCAATTCCTTCAATTCTGGTGTACTCATTCTATAAGGAGTCTTGGATATTGGGTTTGCTCCAGGCATCAAATTAATGGAGAAATCAATATATCTTTTTGGTGGAAACCCTAGTGTTTGAACATGGGTATGAAAAGGTAGTCTTTAAGGTCTATAAGGGTTTTTGAGGTATGTTAGGGGTCTTTAGGACATTGATGAAAATTTTTAAGCCATGGTATGAAAGTGATGATTTTGGCAGCGTTTTCACTTAAGGAATACTCTTCCCGCTACCAAAATGCCTATCTAAAATAATAAATTTATATAAATACCAAAAATTAGTTCCCTGCCCGCGCTTTTCAGTTTTTAAATTTTAAAACACATGTCAAGTCCGAGTCTGAGTTGTCAAAGTGATCCATCATGATTGTTCGCATATCCATCATCACATTCATTGCCTTCATGTGACACTGTAACCCAAATCTATTGCATTAATCTTGTTCGTTGAGAAAGAAACCCAAGTTTCTAAAAAAATGTGTGTTATCTCGTTGTTTCCTTACCTCTAATACCGCCTGTTGCGAATCGACCAGAGAAATATCGCTCCCAAAGTCTAGAGTTGTATTTTAGGGTTTTGTTTTGCAAGTTAACTGTTTTGAATACAAAACGAAGGAAAGATGAAGGGACGCATAGGGTTTCGAACAAGGGCCAACCCTTGACTGTGCATTAAACCTCAATAGAGATCGCTGCAAATTCACAATGAAAGATAACTTATGATTTCTTTGCATCTTTTTAATTATTTCTAGTGAGGATCTTGGTCATTTTAGAGGACAAATCATGAAAGCCTCAGGAAAGGTGGACATGCATGAGCCTTTTGGTTCAGAATTGTTGGACAAGAAGCATTATTGTTCTATTTGGTTTGAACTAGTCGATTGTTACATGTTTTGTCAAAAGTTGCAGGGTTATAATGATCAGGTTTCAAAATATTTTGCAGAACATTATGATGGAGAAAAAGTTCAGTTGGGTTTCCTCCTGTTGCATGTCAATGAGAAGACTATTGCTGAAGCCACAAAGATGCCAATATAGGGAGAGCATTGGCTCAAGAAGAAACCTGCAAATGACATGGACTACAATAGGTTTCTAAAGGAAGAACATCAAAAATGTGATTGGACTAAAAGTTTTCCTAGATCATACATCAGAAAGGAATGGAATGAGTTGTTGATACTTATTCAAAGGTATATAAATGGGGAAGGCAGATACAATTCTACCTCCATGTATCATATTAGATTGTTGGAACATTTCATGGGTGAGAAGCCTCTGAATTTGCCTTATTTTCTTTGGAAGAGCCTCACAAAGATGGATGAGTCAGTGAAATCCAGTCCTGAAAATGCCAAAACCAGAATTTTCCATTCAAGGTTGATCAAATTACTCATCATGGAGGAATTGAAGAAAAGAGAAAAAAACTTGGGAATTTTTCCTATTTTGGGCAGAGTTTGATTGTGAACATCTAGAAGATGCTAAAATCCCCCTTGGAAAAAAGATGAGGTAGAGTAAAGGCAAAGAAGTTGTCACCCCTAATAAAGATGGAGCATCAACAAGCAAATCTAGGAGGAGAATTGATTTTTTGGACGACCCTGATGATAAATATATGGTTAGAATGAAGAGAGCTAAAGTGGAGATTTGGAAAGAAAGATTGAAGGAGTATAGAGTACTTGATATATTTCTGAAAACTTAAAATACTACCCTCAAAGCTAAAGTAGAAAGAATTAACAAGATAAAACATAAGCTTAAGGAGAAGAACAAGGTATTGATGAAGAAAGCCAAAAAATACTACAAATTGAGCTTTAAGTTTTGCAAAAAGTACATGGCAATGAGAACAAGATGGCATCGTGAAAGAAGGGAAAATAAGAAAAGAATCAACATGCTAGCTGATGTTGAACAACAAGTTTGAAAGCAAATAATAAGTTCTAAAATCTTGTTTTTGATTCAATGCATTTGAAGATCAAAGGAAAATATTATTACAGTTATCAACAAAATTAAAAGAAACGGGCTATATGTTGAAAGTTGTTTAGTAATGGTTTTGGGGAGTACAAACTCTTGTTCTTTTTAAAATATTTCAGTACAGAGCATTTTGGTAGCATACAAAATTTTCTTAAAATTAAAATGCTACAAAAGCAGACAACATCCACTCTTCTCACGGGTACAATATTTCTACAATAATTGAAGCTTTTCTTAGGACATTAATCAACTAATTGTACACATCAGATAAGAAGAATTTGGTTTAGATTTTGTAGCTTTGGTATTTATTTAAAATAAACTCTATGAAAAATGTTTTGGTAGCGTCCATTGAATTTTTAAATTGAAAATGCTACCAAAATACCTGTAATCTGCAGAAAAAACAGAGCATGCAGATTTTGAAGATAACAACATTTTAACTAATCCCGAAGATCTTCTAAGTCAGAATAAATCCTCTTCAATTAGAATAAGCTCTAGTTAGCTCAAGGGGATGAACGTTGAGTTGTCCAAATCAAATTTAGTCAAGGTTTTGCATAAATTTCGTATCTCCAACCATTTTGCTATATTTTTGCCTTGATATCTCTCTAGATGTAATTTCTGAAGTAACGATTTTCTCCACCATATCTGATGTAATTACTCCTAATCCACATATTTTGGATCTAAAAACTAATGTGCAAGTCTATATATATGATGAACGAAATGTAATGAAGGGTTGGAGAGTGAGGTTGAGTTTGAGTGTTAAATGTAATATTGACAAGGGCCAAGTCTGAACTTTGTAGTTTGTGATCATCATTGGGACTATGATCAAGTTTTGAGCTGAATTATACATTTGTGTACATCTTTCTTCTATATATTATAAAATTGCACTATTATCTCTAGTTATATTTCCAGTTTCTTTTGTATTGAATTCCTCTCTACAAAATCATGATATTATATACTGTGTTCATGAGCAAAGTTTCATAAAGATTTCATTTTTTTATGAATTATAAATTATTCTTCAGTTAAGTGTTCAACTATAACTGCATGTAATAGTTGGTTCATTTGATTTACCTACTGATTTCTTCTTTTACATATATGAATAGTTACTTAAAATCTACGGTTCAATTATATTTGCTCAACTCCTTGATCTTTGGCACAATCTACAAACTTGAAAACTTGCCTCCTAAATTTTATTTGAAAAAAGAATTGGATAGTCTCACTTTTTCCCCCTCCATCCAGATAAGAAAATACCTAACTATTGATTTCCTTGGCACTAATATCCTCAAGAATCAAGGAGGTTGTCTCAAGGACTAACATTTTATGGCACCGTTTACAGGGACGAAGCAACGAAGATACCTTCCTAGGGAAGAATAACAATGTAAAGATCTATTGTTTGATCATGAACAAGAAGTAGACATGTGATTTTGATTGCATTATTCACCTAGTGACTTCATTGGAGGGGTTATGGATCCCAAGAAGGAGGCAAAAAGAACCAAGTTTGAGCCTTCAAAAGAACATGTATTGTCTTCATCTCTGAGAAGAAAATTAACCAGATCAAATCTAGATCCAAAGCCTATTCCAACAGTGTCAGATCCTGAAAAACTGTTGAGGAAACCCAAGTCTTGTCTTTCTCAGCCTTCATCGTCCAAAGGAGATTCTTTACCCAAAAAATCATTTACTACTTTTGAAGACCAGTTCTTTTCAACTTCCGAAGAAAAACCATCTATTGTTTATTCTAAAGTTGTTGAGGAAGAAGATATGTATGAAACTAAATCATTAGAGAATCAAGTTTGTCAAGAGTGCAACCCTTTTTCTCATATTGTTGAGGATGCTAAAGAGTTGATATTTTCAAGCAAATTCTATCAACATTTTCCAAGTTCTTATAAATACAAAATTGATCAAATTTTATCTACATCTAAGCCAGTTATTTCACAACAGGTCAAAATTGAGTTGCAAATTCTCCATAATCCTTTATTTTTTCCAGAAGTTGTGAAAGCTAAAGAAAAATCTCCCAAAATTGTTGCCTCTTTTACACCATTATCCTCTATTCAAGTAAAGTCTTCAGTTTCACCTTTTATATATCACTCTTTATCTTCTCCTCAAGTGCAAACACCAATTGTTCAGAAGATGGTTGTGAACAAGATGGATGCCATAGTGGTTGCAAGATATGCTCCTTTAGTGATGCCTCGGCCCTTGAATGCTTTCCCATCAAGAGATTATCTTAAATATATGCCTAGATTTACAGGTGAGGGAGAAATTACAACAAAATATCATCTGATATCTTTCTACAGTTATGCAAACAATCAGAACATAGAACATGAGGATGTTTGGATGAGGGTTTTCATCCAATGTTTGGATGGTGAAGCTCATAATTGCTTTAGAGGATTTCCTGTAAGGTCAATAAATGGAATATAATCCCTAAATGAATCATTTTTAAGACAATGGGGAGATAAAAAGGATTATCTCTATTATGTTATACAATTTGGGTCTCTGAAGAGGAAGGAGGGAGTTTCTGTTTTAGACTTCACCAAACGATTTAATAAGATGTATCATAAAATTCCTGTTGAAATCAAAACAACAAAAACATCTGCAAATATTAAATTTTCTATTGCTTTTGATGCAAAGTTCTGTCTACTCCTGAGAGAAAGGAGATCAACCACGTTGGAAGATATGCAAGAAGATGCCATTGACATTGAGTCAAATATTTTGGCTACCAAATAACTTAGATCCAGACATGCCAAAGAGAAAAGAAACAAGAAAGTTGATGTTGCATCCCCCTCTCATGTTCCAAAAGTTGATCCCAAATTAGATGAAATGACAAAGGAATTCAAATCTATGACCTTAGAACTTGCTAAGTTAAAATTGGAATGGAAGCAACCAAACATACTAGCATAAGAAGGTGGGTACAAAAATTATAATCAAAATAGAAGACCTAATTATCATCCGTAAATTCTTCAAAGGGATAAAAGAAACACAGAAGATCAAAAAGTTCAACCACCTTTTCAGAATAACCTAGTTGAAGCTGAGGACAAATCAGATGTTCAATATGAGGAGGATGATCAGGAAATCCATTTTCTTGATAGTGAGCATATTTCTACTCACCTCACCCATAATGAATATGAAGATTTTTTTAAATCTAATCAAAATCAGGGAGATTTTGGAGGAGAAGAGGTCTATCAAGCTGAAGAAAAAAATAAGTATAATATGAGGTCAAAAAAAAATGCTCCTACTCAAAACGCAAAGCCTAAAGCTTCAGCAAAGCTTGGCCTTTCCAAAGACTCAGCTGGACAACCAAATAAATAGATTGTTAAAAACACTTCTCCAGAGGTAAGAGAAATTGTAAAATAGTCTTCTTCTTTTGATATTGAAAATGAGATTCATAAGTTAAAGGTTTCATTTCCTCTTGTTGAATTGATAAAAAAATCAACCTTTTAGAGAGTCAATCTTGAAGATTTTGTGGCCCCATTAATCCGTTGTCCCTTCAGACACTGTTAATTTACAAGATGAAAAACCAATTACACACTATGACCTCTTATAGAAGACAAGGATGACTTTGTCCCTCCATTTTATATTTCTCTAAACATCCATGACAAAATTTTACACAACTGTCTTCTAGATTCAGGATCATCTCACAAATTGATGCCTAAAGTTGTCATATATGAACTTGGGCTGGAAATTACTAAGACACATCATGATCTCTATTCCTTCGATTCCAGAAAGGTCAAGTGTTTGGGATTGATTAAAGATTTAACAGTCACTTTGTTTCAGCTGCCCATGAAAAGTGTGCTAATGGACATTGTAGTAGTAGACATACCACCCAAATTTGGAATGCTTTTGTCTAGGTCATGGTCAAAGAATTTAGGGGGCACATTACATACGGATATGTCATATGAAACTATTCCAGTATTTGGGGGTGAACATAGAAGGTTATACAAGGAAATCCAATTGGAATACATTATAAGTGATGATCAAAATCCAACTGATCATCCAATTTATACTATGGATGAAGGTCTGAGGTATTCTATTTTTCATATCTTTGATGACATGTATAATAGTGTTGTGGTTCAAGATAAGGTTTTTAATAGTCAGGACATGGATATAAATGATTAATTATTGAAAATGTATTTTGATGGGGCTTCTTCTCGAGATGGTTCAGGATTTGGCATATTGTTTGTTTCTCCTACAAAAGAATCAATTTCCTTATCTTATAAAATTGAATTTGAAACAACAAATAATATTGTTGAATATAAGGCTCTTATTCTTGGACTGAAGGATGCATATGATATGGGTATCTCAAAGCTATGTGTTTTTGGTGATTCAGAACTTGTGGTTTGTCATATTTGAGGCAGCTATCAAACAAAGCAACAAAAGCTCAGGGTATACTAGAATGAGGTATGGGACATCGTCGAACAATTCTTTCTAGCATTTAATAGTACTTACATTCCTAGGGCTGAAAATCAAGTTGCAGATTATTTAGCCTTGGCTTCCAGTGGATTCAAAGTGCCTTTCAACCCCAAAATCAGATATGAAATAGAAATAAAGCATAGGCCTTCAGTTCCAGACAACATAAAACATTGGAAATTATTTCAGTATGACAAGGAATTAGACATATTTTTGAATTGTGTTGAAGAATTTGATTCTTCCCAAATTGACCAGGACGAGGATATAGGGGAAGATAAATATGATGTGGACTTTGAGAAAAAGATTTCCAATCATGAAATTATCCAGCTAAAAAGTAATCATATTCCAAAGGGACGAGTTCCTCTGGAAAGGTTGTTTGACAATAATGATGTGCTTGTAAAACCATCCATTCAACATTTAGAGCATGATGTAGAAGATTGTAATATAGGCACATAAGTTGATCCTAAATTTGTCAAATTGTCAAAATCTTTGTCACAGGAAAAAAAATAATAGTTATATTGATTTGCTTAGAGATTTCTTTAATTTCTTTGCACAGACTTATAAAGATTTAAGGATTTATGATACTTCCATTATTCAACACAAGATTCCATTGAAAGACAAGACAAAGCCTTTTAAACAGAAGCCATGACATAATAATCCTTTACTTCTTCTCCTGATTGGGAAAGAGATTAAGAAACTATTGGATGCTAATTTAATTGTGCCTCTCAAATATTCTGAGTGGGTGGCTAACCTGGTTTTGGGAAGGAAGAAGAATGGAGAGATCTGGCTATGTGTAGACTTCAAGAAATTGAACAAGTGTTCAAAAAAGGACAATTACCCGCTACCCAAAATGGAACATATATTGCAGAAGGTAGTAGGGGATAAGAGGATATCCATGATTGATAGATTATTGGGCTATAATCAGAATGTTGTTCATGGTGAGGATCAAGTCAAAACTTCCTTCATCACTCAGGGAACATTTATGTATGCCAGGATGCCATTTGGACTGACGAATGTTGGAGATACCTTTCAATGTGCAATGGATATAACATTTGCTTGAGAGACAGAAAGATTTATTGTCATCTATTTAGATGATATCCCAGTTATTTCTAAATCTGATCATGAACTTGCAACATTTAAAATTAACATTTCAAAAATGCCTGAAGTTCGGTTTGTCCCTCAATCCAAAAAAATCTCATTTTTCCATGAAGAAAGGAAATATTTTGGGACATATAGTATCTATGGGAGATATCATGATTGATCCAACACATGTGGAGGCCATTAGAAAATCAACTTTCCAAGGAACAAAATAGAGGTGTAGTCCTTCCTAGGTAAGATAAATTTCCTAAGACGTTTCATTCCAAATTTCGCTGAGATTGTAAAATTTACCACAATCATGTTGAGAAAATAAAAATAGATTAAATGGGATCATGAGTCTAGGAAATATTTTGAAGATAATAAGAAATCCTTAAACGAGGCTCCAGTCCTCATCAACCCCGATTATTCAAAGCATTTTCTTACCTTCTCTTTTTCTTTTGAAGATACAATTGCAACAGTCCTCTTGCAAAAAAATAAAGGAGGATATGAACAGTCCATTGCTTTCTTCAGTCGAGCCCTACGAGATGCAGAACTTAAATATAATTTAATGGATAAACAAGCATTTGCATTGGTAAAGGCCTTGAAGGAATTCATGACTTACATCTTTAATTCCAAGACAATAGCATATGTACCTTCCATCTCAGTCAAAGATATTATGATGCAGCCGAACAATGATGGTAAAAGAAGCAGATGGATAGACAAAATTATCGAATATGATCCTTAAATTAGACCTACTAAGATGGTTAAAGGACAGGGACTGGCCAAGATTCTCACAGAAAGTAATTATAAAGCACTTGGGATGATATCAATTCAACCACAGTCCGTTATTTTTGGGTTTCAAGCCGTTGAAACAAATTTATGAGTACATCAGAAATTTATTTCTTCTCCTTGGTATTGTCACATTGTGTATTTTCTGTAAAATATTGAATGACTCCCAGATCTTGATAAAGCCAAATTCATATCTTTGAAGCTTAAAGATGTTAAATTTTGCATCATTGATAAAAATATGTTTTGGAGAGATCTCGGAGGTGTGTTTCTTAGTTGTTTGGATGAAAAAGAGTCTCAAGAGGTATTGGCTAAATGTCATAATAGACTGTGTGGTGGCCATCATCATTGGAGAACAACAGTTTATAAAATATTAAGTGTTGATTTTTATTGGCCTTCTATTTTTTCTGATGTTTTCACTAAAGTCAGGGCGTGCACTGAATATCATATGTTCGCAGGAAAAGCTAATTTATTTCTTTACCTCTAAAGCCAATATTTGCGAATGGACGTTTCCAGTAATGGGCATTGGATTTTGTAGGTGAAATTCACCCTCATTCAAGTGGTCAACATAGATGGATTCTAATAGTCACTGATTACTTTACTAAGTGGATTGAGGAAATTCCAACCAAAAATGCTACTGAGAAAGTCATCATAAATTTCCTTGAAGAACATATTTTAGCCAAGTTTGGTTGTCCCAAGAAAATTATCATTGATAATGCAATTGCCTTTAAGTCAAAGCCAATGGTTGATTTTTGCAACAAATAAAATATTAAATTGGGACATTCTACAACCTATTACCCACAAGGAAATGGATTGGTTGAGTCATCAAATAAGAGCCTAGTCAGGATAATCAATAAATTATTGGCAAAAAATAAAAAGTCATGGGATACAAAGCTTAAATTCGCACTTTGGGAAAATCAGATCGGGAGAAAGAAGTCAATTGGAACATCTCCTTTTCAGTCGGTATATGGTACTGAGGCTATTGTTCCAATTGAACTTGGAATATTGGTGATGAAATTTTTATAGGATGATCTTGAAGAGCCAAATGACACTCATAGGAGGGTGTGTCAACTCATTCATTTACATGAGACAAGGGATTTTTTACAACAAAAATAACAGGACTATCAGAGTAAGGTCAAAGCTATTTTTGACAGGAAAGCTAAAACATATAATTTCCTTCTAGGTGATCTTGTGCTAAGATGGGATTCCAGTAAGGAGAAGAAATGACATCATGGAAAATTTGATAAGTTATGGTTTTTCCCTTTTCGAGTTACATAAGCCTTGGATAACAATACTTTCAATCTCCAAAATCTTGAAGATGATCTAAGAAATGGCCTTGTCAATGGTCGCTTTCTTAAACATTTCTTTTATTGAGTATTTTAGCGATTCATTATAATTGTACACATCCGATATGTTTTATTTATGTTATTAGAATATGATCAATAAAGACTCCATAGCCCAATGGAGAAGGCTACTAGACTTTTTGTTAAGCTTATTGTTTTTATGATTTCCTCTTAAGTTGAAATGTGCAGTCAAAATGAGGAAATAAATGTACATCTGCTAGTGCTTCCAATAGTTAAATTGTAGCAGCAGAAACATAGATAAAGACATCTGGTCTACTTGTTCTTGATGCCTCACAGGGAGGACATCATCTCGTAGTTGGAGCCAATGTTTGAACATGGGTCTGAAAAGGTAGTCTTTGAGGTCTATAGGGATTTTTGAGGTATGTTAGGGGTCTTTAAGACATTGATGACAAACTTTAAGCCCTAGTATGAAAATGATATTTTGGTAGCATTTTCACTTAAATAATACCCTTCAAGCTACCAAAATGGCTGTCTAAAATTAAAAATATATATTAATACCATAAATTAGTTCACATCTTGCGCTTTTCAGTTTTCAAAATTTAAAACACCTATCAAGTCTGATTTTGAGTTGTCAAAGTGATACATCATGATTGTTTGTGTATCCAAAATCACATTCATCACCTTCATGTGACACCATAACCTGAATCTATCACATTACTCATGTTCGTTGAGAAAGAAACCCAAGTTTCTAAAAAAATGTGCATTATCTCGTTGTTTCCTTACCTCTAATACTGCATGTTGTGAATCGACTAGAGAAATAGCAATCCCAAATTTTGGAGTCATATTTTAGGGGTTTTTTTTGCAAGTTAATTGTTTTGAAGACAAAGAGGGTTTCGAACAAGGGCCAACCCTTGAATGTGCATTAAACCTCAACATAGCTCACTGCAAATTCACAGTGAAAGATAACTTCTGATTTCTTGGCATCTTTTTAGTAATTTCTGGTGAGGGTCTCAGTCATTTTAGAGGATGAATCATGAAAGCCTCAAGCAAGGTGGACATGCATGATCCTTTTGGTTCGAAATTGTTGGACAAGAAGCACTATTGTGTTGTCTGGTTTGGACTAGTCGGTTTTTACAGGTTTTGTCAAAATATGTAGGGTTATAATGATTAGGTTTCACAAGCTTTTGAAAAACATTATGATGGAGAAAAATCTCAGTTGGGTTTCCTCATGCTGCATGTCAATGAGAAGACTATTTTTGAATCCACAAAGATTCCAACAGAGGGAGAGCATTGGTTCAAGAAGAAACCTGCACATGCCATGGACTGCATCAGGGTTCTAAAGGGAGCACATCAGAATTGTGATTGGACTAAAAGTGTTCCCAGATCATACAATAGAAAGGAATGGAATGAGCTATTGATACTCATTCAAAGGTATATAACTAGGGAAGGCAGGTACAACTCTACCTCCATGTATCATATTAGATTGCTGGAAAATTTTGCAGGTGAGAAGCCTCTGAATTTGCCTTATTTTCTTTGGAAGAGCCTCACAAAGATGGCTATGTCAGTCAAATCTAGTACTAAAAAGGACAAAACCATAATTTTCCATTAAGGGTTGGTCAAATTACTTATCATGGAGGAATTGAAGAAAAGAGAAAAAAACTTGGGAATTTTTCCTATTTTGGGTAGAGTTTGATTGTGAACATCCAAAAGATGTTAAAATCCCCTTTGGAAAAAAGAAGAGGTGGCATAAAGGAAAATAAGTTGTCACCCTTGATAAAGCTGGAGAATCAACAAGTAAATCCAGGAGGAGAATTGATTTTGTGGATGACCCTGATGATAAATATATTGTTATAATGAAGAGAGCTAAAGTGGAGACCTGGAAAGAAAGCTTGAAGGAGTATAGAGTACTTGATAGATTTACAAAAACTGAAAACACTACCCTCAAATAACAAGTAGAAATAATTAACAAGAGGAAAGATAAGCTTAAGGAGAAGAACAGGGTATTGATGAAGAAAGCCAAAAAATACTACAGGTTGACCTTTAAGTTTTGCAAAAAGTACAGGAGAATGAGAAAAAGATGGCATCATGAAAGAAGGGAAAATTAGAATAGACTTAACATGTTGGATGATGTTGAACAATAGGTTTGAAAGAAAATAATAAGTTCTAAAATCTCATTTTCGATAAAATGCATTTTGAAGATCAAAGGAAAATATTTGTACAATTATCAACAAAATTAAAAGAAATAGACTATATTTTGAAAGTTGTTCAGTAATGGTTATGGGGAGTACAAACTCTTTTTCTTTTTGAAATATTTTAGTACAAAGAATTTTGATAGCATACAAATTTTTCTTAAAATTAAAATGCTACCAAAAGCAGACAAAATCCACTCTTATCATGGGTATAGTATTTTGACAGTAGTTGAAGCTTTTCTCGGGAAATTAATCAGCTTAGTGTACACATCAAATAAGAAGAATTCAGTTCAGATTTTGCAACTCTGGTCTTTATTTAAAATAAAATCTATGAACAGTGTTTTGGTAGCATCCATTGAATTTTTAAAATTGAAAATGATACCAAAATACCTGTAATTTGTAGAGAAAACAGAGCATGCAGATTTTGAAGATAACAATATTTTAACTAATCCCAAAGATCTTCTAAGTCGGGAGAAAACCTCTTGAATGAGAATAAGCTCCAATTATCTCAAGGGGATGAACGTTGGGTTGTCCAAATCAAATTTAGTCAATTTTTTGCATAAATTTTGGATCTCCAACCATTTTGCTATATTTTTGCCTTGATATCTCTCTAGATGTAATTTATGAATTAATGGTTTTCTCCACCATATATGATGTAATTACTCCTGATCCACTTATTTTGGATCTAAAAACTACCGTGAAAGTCTATAGATATTACAAAAGAAATGTAATGAAGGGTTGGAGAGTGTGAGGCTGAGTCTGAGTGCTAAATGTAATATTATCAGTGTCTTTTGTATTGAATGCTTCTCTTCAAAAGCATGCAATTATATATTGTGTTCACGAGCAAAGTTTCATAAAGATTTCAGTTTTTTATGAATTATAAATTATTCTTCAATTAAGTGTTCAACTATAACTGCATGTAATCATTGGTTCATTTTATTTACCTACTTATTTCTTCTTTTCCATCTGTTAATAGTAACTTAAAATCGTTGGTCCAGTTCTATTTGCTCAGCTCCCTGATCTTTGGCATAATTTGTAAACCTTAAAACTTTCCTCCTAAATTTTATTTGAAAGAAGAGTTGGATAGTCTCGCTTCCCCCCCCTCCATCCAAACAAACAAATACCCAATTATTGAATTCCTTGGCACTAATCTCCTTAGCAATCAAGGAGGTTATATCAAGGACTAACACCCGATATTTCTCTAAATACATCCTCAAATTCTTTTAGGACTGCATATTCTTAAATATTTTTCACTTTATCCTTAGGTGTATTTTCCATATGCGCTACAAATATTTAGCATCCTTTCCTAAATATTTTCTTCATCTCCGAGGATGAAATTTCTTGGATTGATACTACTCTTCGAATACCTTGAACTATTCTCAAGTTCCCTTCCTCATCCAAGAAATTAAATGGCTTGTTGTAACAATCTAGGACAATATCATGCATGTCCACCCAATCCATACCAATGAGGAAATCATATGAACCCAAATGTATGATATTCAAATCTCCCCTTGTACTAATTCCATTTATTTCCATTAGACATTTATTAACCAACTCATTAATTCTTCTCTTGGATCATATGGCTAGTTGAACTAGCTAAGGTTTCCCAAGTTTGGTTTTTGGAAAATGAAATCTTTCCACCAACTTAGGATCTATATAACTATGTCTAGCTATTGAACCAATCAAAATAAAAATAGGTTGATCATTGATCTTACCTTCCACTTCAATCACATGATATTGAAATTTAACTTTCTTTTTTTCCAGGGTTGCATAGATCCTTGGCATGCTTCTGCCCATGTCCTCAACTATATCATCCTACTATACATTGTGAACAGTCCTCACTTTTTCACCTCTATGAGATAAATATCTGTACATGTGATCTCCCTCACAACCCCAACATTTCATAGGTTGCTACCTTTCTCTTTTCCCCAAAGCTTTTGTCATTCTAGGATCATTTGGAGCTGGCCATCCCTAAAAAAATATTTTTGAAGAATGGTGGCTTGTTCCCCTTCTTCCTCTGCTCCATCTTACCTTTCTTATTGTCTTCCCAAGCCTTTTGGAAAGTTGGTCTTCCTGTATGATAATCATAGAGGAATTTGGCTCTCCTTATTGCTTCATCCAATGTCTTAGGATCATCATATTGTATCTTGTCACTAAATATTGATGGCAGCGTACTTAGGAACCTTTGAATCTTGACATATTCATCCTTGATGAAGTCAACATACTTTAGTAGTTCTAAAAATCTCCTTTCATACTCATCCATGGTCATACTCCTAAGATTGATTTCAAGGAACTCCTTCATCTTCCTATCATAGTAATTCTTGCTCAAGTATTTCTTTTGAAAATATTTTTTAAATTACCTCCAAGCGACCTTCTTCCCATCAATGTGTTGTACTTGGACAAGCTGGCAAATGGAAATTCCTCCTTCTGCCTGGGAGGAGTAATTATGCAACTGAAATTATTTCCTCATCCCCAATAACCAAATCTCTACATCTTCATATTACTTGTGCTCACTATCAAAGCTAGGAGGTTTGATCTTATTCATTTCTCCTTCCAAATCATCCACTCCAGACATTCTCTTATGCTTCCTAACATGATATAAGCTTGGACTACTCTCTTCTCTCTTGATTGAGTGCCTTGGTGAGTGATGGTGATGCCTATAAACACTTATATATTCCCTTTTTTTATCATGAGATCTGTGGCTCTTTGTCTTTCTTGAGTCTGTCCCCTTATCCATGTTCTTCTATATTTTGTCCAGACTCTGCAACAATTTGATGTTGATGCCATCTTTCTACTCTTTGGCCTTCATCCACCTTTCATTATCAGCCTTAAAACTCAATACAACCCTTTTCAAACTATTTATAGTCTCCACTAAATTCATGCTCTATTCCTTTCCTTCTCCATGTCCATTTGATTCTGCTCCAACATTACCCAGGTTGACACACAACTCCTTGATTTCATCCTCTTGGTTGTAAGTCCTATGTGCGTATTCCATGCCTTTGTTCTCTTTGTTGATCTTGTTATGATATATTTTCCCTTAAATATGCAAAATGTGAAGGCAATAATATTTGTTAGACTATAATAATTTAACAAATATATCAATTTATGCACCATTCTTCTCTTTTAAATACACCAAAAAAAATGGGGGGTATGAAATGGGAAACCCCCAATTTTATTCCCTATGATGTGATAGACTAACGACCATTTTGTCCCCCTAGTGATTTCCAAAACCACCAGGGGACCCCCTCAAAGTCAAGGTTCTGCAGGTTCGAGTTAGGGTTTCACAGGACAGACAAGCACCTCGCCATCGTAGCTCCACATCAGTTGCCACCTACCACTTGCCACACCTGCTACTGCTACCACCACGTACCTACCACTATGGCCTTTCCACCATGGAAATACATGTCACCCTTCTGCAACGTCGACTGACATGTGGCTTCCACATCATGATGATGTCATCGTATGGAAAGATTCCTAAATTTTTCCAATTTTTCCAAAATTTTGAATTTTTTTATTTTTCCAATTACGCCCAATTTTATTGGTTTCTTCCCTCGACTACCATTGAAGCTCTATAATTAGATTCATTATGGCCAATTCCATCCCTATGTGAATGGATTTGATCCATGTGCATGTAATTAGACTCTTCCACATTGATTTTTCCATGAATTACACTGTAGAAATTGGGGCTTTTGCCCAATTTCACCCAATTTTACCATGGGGGCTCTGCAAATATGGAATTCGGCCAAATACAGGCCCAAAATTTCCCAAATAGAGATTTGAATTGGGGATTTTAATCTATGGGCTAAATTTCTTCAAATTACCTGTGAATTTTCCCCAAATTCACAAGACTACTTTTAATAAACAATTTTCAATTGTACTCTACAAGTTTCACTTATGTGTTCTACCTTCAACCCACTGCAGGTCCAATGTTGAAATTGGACCTTTAATACCACATTGTGGCATTCCCAACCCCAATCTAGTCCATTCTACTCAACAATTCTGACTCTAATACCATTAAAATTATAGCATGCTCTGCATATGTAACAATTATGCAATGCAAACATCATACAATTCATGCATAAACAAGTATAATAAAACATACAAAATTTGTATAACCATTCACATAATAAATAACAAAAAAACACAGAAAAAATAACACTTATCTTTTAATAATTCACCAAATGCATGTATACCTCAGATGTTCCTCCTAGCCATAGACTCTGTTTCTCATAAACTCTCAGGAACATGTCACCCTCGAGCTAAGGCTAGAAACTCCACCAGGGAAGGCTTCCTAAGCCATACTAAGGTCTAACCAGCACAATAAATATCAGGTCAAGGTGCCAATTGTTGCAAGTATCCTACATCCTCTCATTTCCCACGATCTGTCCCACCCCAAGAAGTGTACCCCTTCTCTACTCAACAATCATTCGGTTGTCCCTCTTCCCTTCTAGGGATTCAACAACAAGCGAGACATAAAGTCTCATATCTCTATAGATATTTCCCAACACTAGGGAAATAAATTCACAACAGTTATATCACCCAAAGAGAATGTTTGTGAGCATGACAACCCACTTCTTCAAAATGAACAGATGCTTGACAATCTATTTCTTCTCCTCAAAATAACCAAGTTTAGTGGTTACAATCATCTCCAACCTCCCAAAGTACAATACCAATGATAGATGGTAGGGAGAGTATGAATTATCATAGTGGAAGAGAGAATAATGAAAGAATGGTGGTCAGAATGTACTAAGTTTCCACTTTTAGTATGCATGTTCCCAACTTGAAACTTTTCATGTTGGGAACTACCTTGTCCCCACTTGGATGATACATTCCCCATCCTTAGTACTTAGGATAAAATATGATATAACTTAAAACCTAGGAAATATTTGTATAATATTCCCTTGGGCTTAATCTCTCTTGGCTTATCCTCTCTTCCTAGACTCGTATCCCCCCCTTTCCCTTCTAGTGGAGTTCTAGCCCCCAATACTCTTTTTGTCTAGTTGGTTTGTAGAAGTGATGTATTTTTATTAATATTTGATTTTGATTACATATTACAATGATAGGCTCGCTAGCCTCTTTGCATCTGGGATCTCCATCCTATTAATCACACAAGCACTCTAGCCCAAAACATCCTGGCTCATCAGCCTATATGTACAATTACAATTGGGGTTTGAACTAGGGGTATTACACGTTCCCCATGTGACCCTCAATACACCCAATTATTTTTCCACCTGATCCTTATTTAACAACATTGAATCATTTATTAAGAGGGGAACTTCTAGTTCCTTTATATATCAAGAGATTTTAAAAATAATTCTCTTCTTTTTCCATTAAAGAATCACAAGTGGCACTCAATTTCTGAAGAGTGTCTATTCTCCCAAGCCATCCAACCTATATTTGTTTCAACCTGTTTTTCGAAGGAATGTCTTGTTTCTGCCTTACAGATTAGTCCATGTTATATATTCAAGCCATGAATGTGCTTACTGCATTGTTGTAGAAAATCTTATCATCCCGTAGATCCTCTTATAGATATTCATTAAAGGTATTTTGTGGATTTATTGACTTTGGAGCTTGATCCAACCATTTATTCAAGGATATCTTTAGGAACTGGCATAGCTAATGGTTCTACAAATATTCTCTTTGGGCTAAGGGAAAATTCTAGTTCCCTTACCCTATTTTTTAATATCTCATTCTCTAGCTCTTGCTTTGTTATCAACTGAGCAAGAGCAACATTGGTAGCTTGGTAGAACTTGAGAACCCTTGAGGATTTCAAGCCCTTAACTTCAATTTTAGAGATCCATTTTCCCATCACCTTTTTATCTTTCATATTAACTCTTTCGATATGGAGCTTCTTGGACTATTCTTCATACTTGGTGTGATGATGAGTGACATATTCTTCCTAAAAAATACCCGGACCCTCATGGGCCAACAAATCTGTTATCAACTTTCTCTATGCTAGTTGTACTACAACCCATGCGAGCATGTTGTTGACTTCATCAATCTCCGTGTTGGTCATGTTCAACTCTAAACCATTGGGTTCTAGAGTAACACTTTCATATGGGTTCATTTTTCTTTGGGGGACAAGGATAACTGTGTATGTTGCTTCCAATTGTTAGCATGGGGTGTCACCATTGTCTCCATCACCTACACATCCATGATTGTTTTTTTTTCCACCCACACTAATATTTTGATCCTTATGGCTTGAAGAGGGGCCCTTATGGGGGTGTTTCATTGTGCCACCTTCAGCGTTATTTGTGGATCTACCCCTTTGTCTATGTTGCAGCTTCTTGTTTCATTCCAAGGGAGATACCTCCACTACACCAATGTTTGAACTTACTTTGGTATGTGCATCTTCAGGAGCGGTTTGTTTCTTCTATTTGGTAATAATTCTACTTGTGGTAGTTGTCACCATAGCCTTGATGCGTGAGTCTTCATTTTTGTAACTCCCTTATAAAACTTCTTGCACCATATTGAAAATCGAGGTATAACCGATTGACGACATATGGGAAGTAAAAATAAGTTCAAGATTGAGGGCTTCTACTTATTTCAAATTAAAGGATTCAAATAATCTCGCTATTTCGTTAGACTTGAGGAAATTGTCATTGAAACACCAACAATTTTAAATGGATAGGGAATAAATTGTCACAGTCTCTTCTTATCAAAGAACAAGGACCATGTCTTGTACTATCTACACAACTCATACACCAAAAGTATGTCACAAATGAACCTTGTAAGAAGTAGGGGTTTTCCTTCGGAGCCAAAAATCCTTATGTATGTGAACTATTATTCAAATATACACACTCCCTTCCCTTTGAGAAAATCCAGGTCCACTTCTCTAACCCTCGATGGTTCATCCCTTGTGAGCATGTGTTTCCATTCCTTGAGGAAGGAATCTTGGATTTGGTAAAAATAAAATGGTGCCTTGTGATTCCATAGTGTAGGATACTAGAATTGAGCAATGTCTTATTTAAAATTTACATTGCCCCTTGGGGGCATTCCCTCAAATGTATTACAGTAAGCAAGAGCAAGAACCAAATAAGAGGTCATGTAGAACCTCTTAGTTTGAATAAAATTGGAAAATTGATGGGAGATGTTGTTTGATATGACTTTGGCCCAATCAAAGACAGTGCATATCTTTACTGAGTAATGGAGTATATAAAGAACATACATGTTGGGCACTTTAATTGTCTAAATAAATAGATAATTAAGGTGTTCAATTTAAATTGTCAAACCTGGGGAAGTTTTGTTATTTGCAAGATAATTCTGCATAGTCTATGCTAGATTGATGAAAGCAAATGTTAATCAATTTGCAGTATTGAAAGAAAACAAAGTTTTGGAAAACTAAACACTAGCACAAGTTGTTGACACAGCTGGAGTTCTAATCTACTGTTGCATGATTGAAATCATGCTTGCTTAATTTAAATCTAGATTGATGAGTGTATAAGAATCCTGGATTATCAATCTTATTCTGATTTTCTATTTTATCCTTGCAGAAAGGAATTTTGTGCTAATTGCAGAAAGGAAATCTACTTTAGTTGCAGGGAGTAAATTCACACTTCTAATTACTTATTGTTGAAAGAAAAGTTTTATCTAGTACAGAAAGACAATTCTCCAGTAGTATACAACACTTGACTTCTGATTCTCATGAGACACAATGATGCGCATTTGACAAAAAGGAATTGAACTGTAACAACAATTATGATCTAAAAATTCTAATAGGTTATTCACATAAATCAAAGTAGCTAATATAAAATAGAAAAACATAGGGGAGTCTATGAGGAAGGTGGGCCCTTTCCTTCTCACTGAATCCACTCAAAGAGATAACAGTAGGTTGGAGAAACTCAAGTAGCCTTATTAAAATCGCCAAAATTGTTCAATTACAAGTTGCTTCACTTTACTTCACAATTCCACAACCAATCTCCTCCCCCCCTATGATTACCAAAAGCTCTATTATTTAAAGACAAAGTCATTTAGTTCAAAATGGACTCAAAAAAACCTTGAGAATCCCAGATTCTCAAGTTGTTCATAATCTACAAGAGATCTGTCATATTCATCAAATTTGGACAAAGAATCAGCGTGAGCCAAAACGTGTAACAACAGAGGATCATTCTTTCGGATTCGTCTTTCAGGATCGGTGGCCATCTGTTGCAGCGAGTGTAACATATTTTAGGATTGGTGTGCATATGTTGTATTCGGTGTAACAACTTCCAGGATAAGTGGGCGTCTATTCTAGCAAGTGTGACAGCTTCCAGGAAAGGTGTGCAATTGTTGTAGTCATGTAACAACATGCAAGACTAGCACACAACTGTAACAATTGGTGTAACAGCAACGATCTTTCTTTAAGTCTTGGTTGTTCTACACATTTTGATCATTAGTTGCACATTTATGGGTAAAATATGAGAAATACTACCAATCAAATGTGTTAAATGAATAAGAATATCAAAGCAAGATTAATGACTCATACCTTAGGAAAAAGGGTCTTGGCAGTATTAAAATAGGCATTTAGCATAGGAATGATAAGTTTGAAAGGGTAAAAGATATAGTGAAAAAGGGACATTTATGGGTCCTAACATGCCCCCCAACTGAAGACATTGCATGTCCTCATGCAAAAACACTTTCAAACCTTTCACTAAATATGAAGTAGGGAGATGACTCCTCCCATGTAAATTGCTAAGACAATTCGTTAAGTGCCTTTATGCAAAACTATGTGTACCCCCTATATCTGTTAGCTCAAAAATTTGTCTTGCTTGCCTTGTTTTTAAGAACATAGTGAAACATAGGTTCTTGTGTTTGAGATGCTAGTGAACCAACAACTACTCTATTATGTAGAGATCTCCTCTTTCTTACTGGTTCTTGTGGAGCAGTAAGGTCAAATTCTGTCTTAACTGAGAGGTTGATTGGTTCTTCAGGCTGGCCAGTGACTTGTACTTTTACTACTTTATAGCCTGCCTCAAAATAGATATTACCACATTCTGAGCACATGAGCTCTCTATGTTGGTCCATAACAACTTTTCTAAGTGATAATATGTCTAAGGCTATCCCCTCTTGATTGTTCTGACGAGCCACCTGTAATTCATCCCTTAAGGAAGCCAACTCTGCTTTGAGGCTGTCATTTTCCTTTAATAGTTCAGTAATCCTGGAATTTGCTGTGTCCTGGATCTTCTTCTCAATTTGAGCAAAAAGTTGAGCAAGTGCCACATCCTCGCAAGTTTGTGCAACTGGTTCTTGTGTGGCAGATACACCCAGGACTTGTTCCAGTGCAACAATTGATTATGGCCTGACTAATTCTTGTGGAATAGTCTTTGCCTGGATAGTTGGTTCTTGTGTAATAGCTAAGTTAGGGATGGCAGTATCTTGCTCAACAATCTCTTCCTAGGCAACTGGTTCTTGTGTAACAACCATGTCATCTGAGGGGACTAGTTCTTATGTAGCAGTCTCTGTAGTAATGGAGGGTAGTGTACAAAGAATAGGTATTGCATGTTCCATATTCTTCCATCCCATTGTTGTTGCAGTAGACCTTGTTGACCGAGTTCTCCTCCTAGGTAAAGTAGAGACAAAAACATTGTCTTTCTTTTTTGTGGGCTTCAGAGAGGAAGGGTGTTCTTCAACAATCTGACAAGAAGAAGGAGGGAATCCTTCAACAACTATACAGGGGGGGAATTCTGGAATGCTAGGGTCTGGTATAACATGTACTTCATCAGTCATCGAGGGATACACATAATCATCAAGCGGAGCCAACGATTCTGCTGTAACTTGTGTACATTCCTCTTGTAATGATAAAATGGTAGCCTGAAATTCCTTGCATAAGGTGAAATCTGGAATATGTACCTCCATAAATTCTGGTAGGGTCTGAGTATGAGCAGACTTAAGACACTATGTGGCAGCATTTGGTACAACCTTGTTGATGCCCCTCTTAGATTTTCATGTAGGCTTAGGTTTTCTTTTCTAAGGAAATTCAGTAGCAGTGATAATAGGAGTCTGAATTGTTGTTGCAGCACTAGGAGAGTTTCTTCTGTCGATTCTCTTATGAGATTCTCATCTAGATTGACGTTTGGATGGATGAATTGATTCATTGGAAGATATAGTAGATATTGGTACTGTTGTTACAACAACAGGTGGAACTTGATTTGTTTTTTGTGCCACAAGAGAAGGAATCGAGATACTTGTAGTTGCAGTGGATGCTGGAGTTGCTATTATAGTGGATCTCTCTGACCTAGATCTTTTCCTGGGTAGTGTAGAGACAGAAGGAAGGAATTTCCTTTTTTAGCTTTAAGGGTCTGAGGGAGTTCCTGAACAACGACTATTGCAGTAGAGGGATGAGGCTCATGATTTGGTCCTGGTATTTTACTGTCGACTATTGGCTCAACCACCACTGAGGGCAGAGGGTTTAATTGTTCTGGTTCAAGACTATCAAGGTGTTTCTAAGCGGTGTGAGAGGTGCTTCAGATTTTGCATTTGGTGTTCGAAGTTGACTTGCGGAAGTTACAGTCGGGGTGTTAATTGTTGGTGCAGGCGAGGGTACAGGATTTGACTGTTATGGGTCGGTTGTAATAGCAGGCACATGAATTGGCTCATGTAATGGGTCATTAGGAATTCCCATTCTGTTATGAATCAACAATCCTATTAGTCTATGATTTTAAAGACAATTCATGGGGTGCTTGGATTTCTTAACAAAGTGAGCCATATTATGCAAGGATTGAAGTAGGTAGTAAGGGATGTTGATTAGCTTCTGATGTCGCAAATGTGACAATAGAAAAAAATCAGAAAAATAAACAACTTGATATCTCCCTTCACATGTAATGTACCTTTTTAATAATTCTGATACCTTCCCCCATGGCTCTGGTAAAGAACTGACATCTGCACCTTGGCCTTTGGTCTATACTCGCTCATTGCCAATGAGAAAACCCTTATGTGCATCGGGAAGATGCGCTTTCCTGTTAAACCATTTGACTCATGTGGTCGGCAATCCTGTCACAGCCGCTATGTTCTCTTATGTCACCGGAATCCGCACTCTGTGCACCATTGAATATCCTTTTGTGAGATTCAGACTGAACTGTAAGACTTCTGCTTCATTAAACCCCTACATCTTCTTAAAATAGGGAATCCAACCAACCTGCAGAAATATTTGATAAACATTTGGGTGCAACAACAATGTATTGAGATTTTATGGCTCATATCTTATGGGTGTTCCTCCCATGACGTTGTGTTTGTATTAGACAGTAAATTAGGAGGGGAAATCAACACCTAAACCAGAGACAGAGCAATTCGATCGTGGATTTGCATGAAGAAAGCAATGTCGCAACAAAAATAAGAAGGTGACAGAGGTGAAATATAAAAAGGAATTTTGTGGATAGGTCGACGTGGGTTTTCGTTCCCCCCCCCCAACTAATCTTATTGGCTTGCGGTTTAACAGATTAGGACAATTGGTCAGATAGTCATGAAAGAGTGATTTCATATCCATATCAATTAGACACGTAAAATTAGCAGTGTACCTCATAACTTACCACCTAAACTTAGTTGTCGGAGTAACTGCACTATCCAACCGCCATTTGATCCATGCAGAGTGGTTGTAATAATGAGAGACGACTCTCTGAACGTGAGAAATGACGATATGACAAGTGGAGCATAAGTGGATTCCTCTCTATGGTCGAACCGTTGAAAAGTTGCAAATGTGGAGTTTAAGTAATGATGAAGCGACTCTTGTGGGACAGAGAGAGCATAAAGTAATTTTTCAAAAATGGCGGAAATCTTGACAAAACAACAATGTTCTTGTATGTAGAAATGGCAGAAATGTTAAGAAGGTGGTGAAGCAGTGTAGAAACTAGCCAAAAGGAAAAATAGCAGTAGGTGTATCAACAGATATTTTGGCCAAATTGTGGCACTAGGTGTAGCAGTATGTAAATTGGCCAATTTGTCATAAAAGGGTGTAACGGCATGCAGGGCAAAAGAGTCGGGAACAGGTGTAAAGCATGCAAATCGGCCAAAAGGGTGTAACAACATGTAAATCGACCAAAGGGTGTAACAACATGGAAATTGGAAAAAGGGGGTGTAACAACATGTAAATCGACCAAAAGGGTGTAACAACATGTAAATCGGCCAAAGGGTGTAACAGCATGGAAATCGGCCAAAAGGGGTGTAACATCATGTAAATCGGCCAAAGGGTGTAAAAGTATGTAAATCGGCCCGAACACAAAAATACTTAGTTTTTAGGAAGTTTTTCAACTTCCAAAAACTAATCCTCTGGCGTCTTTCGTTGTAATCTACCTTGTTGTTCTTCAGTTTATCTGCACATAAGCAACTGCCTAATACCTTTCTATGCTAAATTTATTAGATAATAGAGAAATGAAAATGCGTGAAGCAAAACCAGAAAATTTCAAATTTGCATAACTTATTTATATACAAAATTTTATTTGAAAACAAAATGTCCTAAAGTTCAGAAGGGGGAAGGAGCAGGCTCCATTCCCTTTAAAAATTGGTAATTTGTATCAACGGTACATAGCGATTTAAATTCTTCCTTGGAAAGTGGACGCTGATACAGGCGCAAGCGATGACCATTTGTCTATAACTGTGTATTGGATCCGTCAATAGTAATTAACCTGACGTCCCATTGGGAAAAACAGTGTCTACCTCGTAAGGTCCAAGACATCGTGTACGCAGCTTACCCTGAAATTATTTAAAGCGTGAATCATACAACAGGGCCCAATCCCCTTTTTGGAATAATTTCTTCTTGATGACTCGGTCGTGCCATTTTGTTCTCTGTTGTTGAATCATTGTGATTTGATGAATAACGTCCACATGCTTTTCATCAAGCTCATTGAGTTGCTGCAGTATGGCCTTATGTTCCATATTCAAGTCAAGGTTGACTGCTGATGCAGTTCTTAAGGTTTTGATTTCAAATTCAATGGGAAAAACATGGGTTTTTCCATATACAAGCTCATAAGGAGAAAACCCAGTTGTGTTCCTCCAAGTAGTCCGATAAGCCCATAGAGATTCATGCAATCTGTCAGACCAATCCCTACGATGTTCTCTCACTGTCTTAGTAAGAATAAATTCTATGAATTTGTTGGTACTTTCTACCTGGCCATTACCTTGTGGATGGTATGGAGAAGTTGTTCTATGTAAAACATTATATTGACTGAGTAGGGCTTCAAACTCATGTGATGTGAAAGGGGGTCCTCCATCAATTATTAATTCTCTAGGAATTCCAAACCTAACAAATATATCTTCAAACAAGAATGCTAAGACAATTTATTCTGAGGCCCTGATCAGTGCTTTTACCTCCACCCACTTGGTCATGTAATATGTACAGACCAATATATAAAATTTCTGATTAAAAGGTGGGTTAATGGGCCCTACAAAATCCATGGCCCATCTCTCAAAAGGCTCTAACACTACTTGAGGCTGGAGAGGCATCTCATCCCTATGATTTGTCTGACCCATTCATTGGCCACTGTCATAGGCCTTGACATACTTCTTGGCATCTTGAAATATGGTGGGCCAAAAATAGCCCATCCTTAAAATTTTATGTCCAGACCTTTTATCAACAAAATGACCCCCACAAGGGACATCAGGGCAAGCTTTGAGCAGCTCATAAACTTCATCATCCCTCACACATCGCTTGATTTCTTGATCTAGGCCTGTGTAAAAAAGGTATCCTTCTATCCAACTATACCAAGCACTCTTCTAAATGATTTTCCTTCTTTCTCTTGGGGATATATGTGGAGGTACCTTCCTTGCCACCAAGTAATTAGCAATGTTGGCATACCAAGGTGAGTGAGAAGATACGGCAAACAAATGTTCATTTGGAAAGGAATCATCTTATGGTGAATTATCATCGTTTATATGCAGTCTTGAGAGAAAATCAGCAACCACATTTTCTTTCACTGGTCTATCTACTATAGTGATGTCAAATTCTTGAAGTAATAACAACCATCTTGTTAATCTGGCATTAGTAATAGGTTTATTCATCATATATTTAATTTTTTTATGATCAGTATGAATAAAGGTAGGATAACCAACGACATAATGCCTGAATTTATTGATTGCATAAACTACTACCAAGAATTCTCTTTCAGTAATTGTCTGATTTAACTCAACAGGAGCCATGTTCTTGCTAATATAGTAGATTTCATAGGGTTCTTTGTCCTCTTGTTTCCCTAGTACTGCACCAACTGCAGTGTCTGAGGTATATGAAGAAATGTGAAAAGGCAAAGCCCAATTGGGCCCTCTCAAAATGGGAGTTGTGGATAATTTATGTTTCAGATCTGTAAAAGACAATTCACAATTGTCAGTCCAATGAAAGTCAACATCTTTTGTTAATAGGAAAAACAAGGGAGAGGCAAGTTTGGATTTTTTTTTAATGAATCTCCTGTAATATCCAGCATGCCCTAAAAAACTTCTTACCTCTTTCTGATTTGTTGGAGTTGGAATGTCCAAAATTACCTGGATTTTGGTTGGGTCTACCTGAATTCTTGCATAAGAAATGAAGTGTCCTAGCACCACACCTTCTCTCATCATCATATGGCATTTTTTTTTGCTTAAATAAAGATGAGACTATATACATCTTTTGAGCACTTTTTCCAGATTAGTCAAAGCTTGATCAAAATCAATACCATAAGGTGTAAAATCGTCCATGACTATCTCCATACAATCATTCACCATATCAGAAAAATCACCAATTACAGCTCTCTGGAAATTCGTTGGCACATTACACAAGCAAAATGGGAGAACCTTGTAGGCAAATGTACCCCAAGGGCTGGTAAAGGTGGTCTTATCTTGGTCCTGTGGAGCAATTTTTATTTGGTTATAGCCACTGAATCCATCTAGGAAAGAGAAAAACTTTTTCCCAGCTAGGTTGTCTAGAACCTGATCAATAAATGGAAGAGGGAAATGATCCTTCTGTGTGGCCTTATTCAAGCCTCTATACTCCACACACACTCTCCACTTACCATTATTTTTAGGTACAATAACCAACGGTGAAACCCACTCGTTGTCTGATATAGGATAGATGAATCCAACATTGAGAAGTTTCTAGAGTTCCTCTTTAACTATTTCTTTAAGATTAGGGTTCATCCTCCTTTGGGGTTGGAAAATGGGTTGACATTCTTCCTTGATGTATATATGGTGGGTGCATAATTCAGAAGAAATTCCTTTCATATCCATGTAATCCCAAGAAAATGCCTCCTTATTTTCAATTAGTAACTTCATCAATCGACAAGTTTCAGCAATAGATAAATCAGGATTGATGTTCAGGGTTTTTCCAGGTTCGATTTCTATAGTAATGCTCTTAGAACTGACTTTGGAAAATAATTTGTTTGTTGTTGTTTCATCATTTGTTGTTACAATGTTTGTTGTTACAGCTGAATCGATTTGATTTACAATAGTTTCAGAGAACATTTATGGGCTCATCTCTTCCTGGGCAATAGGGTCAAAGATTCCAGTCAATCTGTGGTGCGTGTTTTGTGTAACGGCAGAGGGGTCATGGATAAAATAGTTGATTAACTCATCCTCTTTCTCATATTTGAAACTCAGTTCTTTTCCTATGGTTAACACAAGCATAGCATTTTCATCTTCAATATCCATCCATAAATAATTTTCGGGTTCCATACTGGGTGTAGCATCAGGATACAAGGTAAGTTTTTTCATGTCATTTCCATCAGAGATGGTCATGAAACTAGATATACAACCAATGAATGAATCAATTGTAGCTAACCATGGTCTTCCTAGGATTATAGGGTGGCCCCCCAGACGGGTTTTGGGTTGCAAAACAAAAAAAATCAGTAGGATACTCCCATGAATCAATTGAAATGACTAAATCATCAATTACTCCTTCTGGTTTGATGGTGGAATGATCAACTAATTCTAAAACAGTATGAGTAGGTCGGAATTGCGTTCTGAGTTGCAACAATTGTGTAGTTTCTATTGGCATAATATTAATTGTTTCCCCTAAGTCAACTAACACATGGGGAATAGGTGTTTGACCAATTTTGACAGTAACTGTAGGATTTCTTGGGTCACCATATTTAATGGGTGGGGTTTTGCCTAACATCATTTCAGACAAGTCCCCCACTACATGCACTATGAGGGGGTCCCTAGGTTTCCTTCCAGGTCTTCTGATATAGAGATCTCTCACAGTCTTGGCATAAATAGGGACATCTCTAATCGCTTGCAATAGTGGAATGCTAACATGCAGGTTTTGCAATTCTCCTAAGAGATTGAAGGATGGTAATTCCACAATTTTTGTAATTTCCAATCTTTCAGGGAATGGGGGGTCTGTTGATTCTTTAATAGGTTGGTCAATTTCTTCTATATCGACAGATGGTTTTTCTCATGATTCCTTGTCTGATTCTGAAGATGGAGAATCTTCAATTATGGGCTCAACTATTCTCCCTGATCTTAACTTTATCTCATCACAAGGCATAGGAGTAATAGACAGAGCTAGCACATTATATATATCAATATTTTGAACGGCCTTATTATTTGGGTTTGGGTTAGGTTGCACAGGCATCTGAGGTCGTAAGGGAGGATTGTTCTGTGGGGCATTGGGAGGTAACTGCAACTGTTGTTGCTGATACTGGGGTTGGATCTATTGTTGATAGAGGTTCGGTTGATGATTTTGATAGCTAAGTTGTTGTTGAGGGCCTCTCCAATATGAGTTCCATTTCCCATGGTGACTCTGTTGTTGGGGCATAGGTAACCATGCATTGGAATCCTTATAAGGAGGGATAATTGGATTTGGAGGGGGAGCATTCATCTGGCCATAAGGTAGTTGATTGTTCCAATAATTAAGTGTTGTAGGAGAGAATTGAGAGTTCATACCTTGGCCTCTTGGCTGCCATTGTCTTCTTTGTGTAATTAGATAGGAAACCTCTGCTTCTTCATTAGTTGCCTTCATTGATGCTTTTACACCTAGTAAAGAGGGACATTTGTCAGTAGGATGATCCAATTCACAAATAAGACATATATGAACATTGTTCAGTGGGCATTCCCTTTTCGGATGTTTGTCTCTGCACTTTGGACAAAAAATGGACAATGCCTTTTCTGCTTCTGCTTGTTTTTGTTTAATCTGCAAAGTATCAATTTGTAAAGCAAAAGAGTTAATCATTTTTGTTTTGAAATCTTCTATTAGATTACCTATTTCTGCTCTTGTTGCCCCTCCATTGGCTGATTTTTGTACCCTCGAAAAAGTGGTATCCTTCATAACTGACTTATTCCTTGTAGTTCCTCGAGAACATCTCTTGCAAAGATTTACAATGTCTTCATAGGATTCCTTAGATATATCTCCCTTGCCAAGCATATTCAACATGTCTAAACAATCATATCTAACCACTTTTAGCAAAATAGTTTTCAGAATGTCCTTACTTACATCCAGATGTCCAGATCTTTGTAGATTGTACTGGAGTCACTCTACAAAATCTTCAAGGGTCTCATCCTCTTTCTGAGACATCTTGAACAGTTCCTCCCTTTGTTCCCTTATTCGACAGTAGTCTTGGTACTTGTTCAGGAAAAGATGCCTCATCTGTACCCATGTTGAGATATTCTCTCCTCCAAGGATCATGAACTGTCTTAACGCATTTCCTTTCAATGTCTCTGGAAATAGTTTAAGTTTATGTGCAGTAGTAGTGTAGTCATAGCTTCTACACAGAATATCAAATTCAAATAGAAACTCATCTGGATCCTTAGTAGACAATCCATGGAAATTTGCTAGGGCTGAAAGAGGTATGTTCTTCATAATAGATATCCCCCTTGTAGGAATATTAGTAATAGGAAAAACCAGGGTAGAGATAGTATTTTCATCAATTACCTGATCTTCATTATTCTTTGGCTCCTCTCGGTTGAACTCCTCTTCATTATCTCCTTGATTTTCCATGGCTTCTCTCTCATTCCACTCAATCCCGTAAGTGTCCCACTCCTCCTTAGTGACCATATGTCTGTTAATCTGATAAACAACTTCTTATGGTCTTTCTCTTGGTCGAGCTATACTTTCTGGATCTTCAATATTCTCCAGCGTTGCTTGCTAATTTGTTGGTGACAAACTTTCAGCTTCAGCCCTTGATGAAAGCAATGTTTCCAAATGGGGCAGTTTTGATGATTGAGGAATTTGTCTCCTTGGAGGATTTGAAGGGCGAAAGATAGATCCTGAAGAATAATCTGCTCTGGCCACAATCTCATCAACAAAGGTTGGTCTTCCCAGTGCAGGGTTCCTTCCTCCACGTCCTATGGTACCTGTAGGGTTAGTATTTTTGGGAATATGTCCTCTTGTTCCTCGATTCATGCAGACTTATTCATTCCTAAGAAAAGAAAACTATTGTGCTTACAAAAATCTATAATTATCTTCCCCGGCAACGGCGCCAAAATGTTGGGCACTTTAATTGTCTAAATAAATACATAATTAAGGTGTTCAATTTAAATTGCCAAACCCAAGGAAGTTTTGTTATTTGCAAGATAATTGTGCACAGTCTATGCTAGATTGATGAAATAAAACGTTAATCAAGTTGCAGTATTGAAAGAAAACTGAGTTTTGGAAAACTAAACACTAGCACAAGTTGTTGACACAGCTAGAGTTCTAATCTATTGTTGCAGGATTGAAATCACGCTTGCTTAATTGAAATCTAGATTGATGAGTGTATAAGAATCCTGGATTATCTATCTTATTATGATTTTCTATTTTATCCTTGCAAAAAGGAATTATGTGCTAATTACAGAAAGGAAATCTACTTTAGTTGCAGGGAATAAATTCACACTTCTAATTACTTATTGTTGAAAGCAAAGTTTTATCTAGTACAGAAAGACAATTCTCCAGCAGTATACAACACTTGACTTCTGATTCTCATGAGACACACTGATGTGCATTTGACAGAAAGGAACTGAACTGTAACAACAATTATGATCTAAGAATGCTAATAGGTTATTCACATAAATCAAAGTAGCTGATCTAAAACAACAAAACAGAGGGGAGTCTGTGAGGAAGGTGGGCCCTTTCCTTCTCACTAAATCCACTCAAAGAGATAACAGTAGGTTGAAGAAACTCAAGTCACCTTCTTTATTAAAATCGCCAAAATTGTTCAATTACAAGTTGCTTCACTTTACTTCACAATTCCACAACTAATCTCCTCCCCCCCTATGATTACCAAAAGCTTTGTTATTTAAAGACAGATTCATTTAGTTCAAAATGGACTCAGAACAACCTTGAGAATCCCAGATTCTCAAGTTGTTCATAAGATACAAGAGTTCTGTCATATTCATCAAATCTGGACAAAGAATTAGCGTGAGCCAAAATGTGTAACAACAGAGGATCATTCTTCAGGATTCGGCTTTCAGGATCGGTGTCCATCTGTTGTAGCGAGTGTAAACTTTTAGGATTGGTGCACATATGTTTCATTCGGTGTAACAAATTCCAGTATAAGTGGGCATCTGTTGCAGCAAGTGTGACAGCTTCCAGGAAAGGTGCGCAGTTGTTGTAGTCGTGTAACAACCTGCAAAACTAGCACACAGCTGTAACAATTGGTGTAACAACAACAATCTTTATTTAAGTCTTCGTTGTGCTACACATTTTGATCATTAGTTGCACATGTATGGGTAAAATATGAGAAATACTACCAATCAAACGTGTTAAATGAATAAGAATATCAGAGCAAGATTAATGACTCATACCTTAGGAAAAAGGGTCTTGGCAGTATTAAAATAGGCATTTAGCATAGGAATGATAAGTTTGAAAGGGTAAAAGATATAGTGAAAAAGGGACATTTATGGGTCCTAACAATACCCAGGGACATACGTTTTTGAGTCTTGACCCACCAATCATACAAAAATCTAGGAGAATTCTTTGAATGGATAAGTCAACATGCATGCTTTTATCCCATTGATGTTCAAGGGTTTGACCAGTGGCTAAACCAATAATTCCTTGAGTAAACTAATGCTACCACATTGAGCATCCAAAAATGAATCTCCTTCAGGAAGCTTCAGAACTTTATCTGGTGTTGGGAGACCATTAGCATCCTTGTAAACATATTTGGTGTTAAACAACTGAGAGGGGGTGGGGGCGGTGAATCAGTTGTTACTGTGATTAAACAATTATACCCATTTTAAACTCATTACATAACACTCAATGATGATCACGATAATTCAAGGAAGTAAGCAATAGAATATTCAACATCAATCACACACATGAAGTATACAGAGACAGATATTCCTGAGGAAACCCATAAAGGGAGAAAACCTCTTCTTCTTAATATGATAAGTAGTCTTTATTTTCTGTACATTATCATTCTTATGAGCACCAACTCTTGTGAGGCTACCACCTCTGTTTTACAAGCTGCAACTTGTTGGGAGCACCAAATCCCTGGTTTCTCTAGAACTCACTAGAAGGAAGCACACAATCCCTGAGTGTTCCAGCACCAACTAGACGAAAGCACCAACTTCCAGTCACACAGGCACCAACCTGTGTAAGAGAGAACAATGGTTCTCCCTTGCACCACCCTACCACCCTGAGATATAAATCTTTGCTTGCTAAAATTTATTATAGTGATACAGTATTTATCAATGGCTTACCAGTCTCATCATTGTTCTGCTACACTACTCTACTATGCCTGCATCAATGTGTTCCTCCTCGCATCTTCTTGCGCTTAAGTTCTCGTATAGTCTGTTGTTTTCATCATTTATGCTCTGTCCATCTTATGTTCTTCATCTCTTCATTTTCTCCCTTAGTGCATGTTGTAATCCCCATTGCTTACAGTTCAACTACTTTTTACAGAAAAACAACAACCTCACCCTGTCACGACATTTTTCTTTTATTCATACTCTCGTCATCCGTTACACTCCCAATCTCCAATGCTCAATTCGGGAATCTCAAAACGCTCAAGATATATGATTCCAATGCCCCAGAACAATGATTCAGTTAGTGTAATTGAATCGTAACTGATCAAGAAACCATGAGGTGAAACAACAACCCTTCGATCAGATTTTGTTTGATCGACGTCATTGGATTATACACGCAAAGGTTTTTTTTACTTTTCAATGCGTAACCTCCAATGTGGAGCCTAGCAACGCTAGCTCCTTCCTCAATCTTCTGCTGATGTGACCTTGAGCGATGCTCTCATGTGACCACGTGATTGTGGGTGCAGCCAAAGGTGGTTTGAGGGAAATCCGCTTTTTGCCCCACAATTCACTACAAAGCTCCACGTATGATTTTTCCAAAACTGTGGTTTTGATTGCGGCTTGCCTTCAACATTTTAAAGTCCGCACACCTTCAATCCCCACAATGCGACGAGACCGTCGATCTCACAATATTGATGGTGCTCTTGAACTGACGAATCATATCTAACTTTCTTAAATAAATGGTTGTGATCTATCGCCTTTCCTTCCTCTTCTTTAGATCCACACCCTCCTAAGTCTTAACGACCAAGTGACTTGTGGCCCTCCAAACCGACGGACGAGATCGATTTCACCTTTCGGGCTTCGGGAGTCTCGATTCTCAAACTCTTCTTTCTTCACTGTGCTTCCACCTGGAATTCACGATCTATCGAAACGTGGTCTTCTTGAATCAACAGTCACAATCCCTTCGGGTATTCGGGGTTCGAAAATCTCAAATTTGCAACCTTTCCTCCTTCCTTTTCTTTTATCTGGAGTTAGCAATCGACTGACTCGTATCTCTCAGAATCAGACGGTTGAGATTCACTTCAGGTTTCCGATTCGAGAATCTCAACTCTCGATTTTCCTTGCTTTCTTTTTTATGGAGTGTTCCAACCGGAGTACACGATCTGTTGACGTGTGTCCTCCTACAAATCGAAGATCCTCAACTCCTTCAGCTCTTTGGGATTCGGGGATTTCAAAACTCAACTTCGTTTCCTTCACTTTCTCCTGGAGTGTTTTTCCCCAAACTGCACAGATTTCTGCCACGCGTCCTTCTGGAAAACGACAACCTAGATCTTCTTTGGCCCTCGGGTCTTCGGTGATATGGTTTCCTTCCCAACCACAACTCCTGAAGTGATTCTCTCCAGAGTTGTGGATCTTGCGCCACCTATTAGTATTGACGATGGACGGTCTCTGCTTACTTCGGGACTTTGACAAGTCCGCTCTCCTACTCTCATCCAAAGGCTTAAACTTCGTGCATTTATCTCTGGGTCCAACAACCATTGATCCTTGGCACTTAGATCCAACGGATCAGATCTGTACTTGTCTCGGATCTAACAGTTGTCCTAACTCCCGAAATGTATCTTAGATTGACGATTGAGAGTGACTTTGGACCTTCGTCCTTCGGGACTTCAAGACTTTTGACATTTTTTGGTGATGAAACTCCTGGAGTGACGTAGCTTTCTTATGTCACTTGATGACATGGCACGAGCTGAGTGCCTGCCACGTGTCTCTCAGATTCGTGATTTGCACGTACCTGAAATGTCGATTTCATATTGACACTTGTCATTATTTGACTGTGCCATGTGTCCTTACTGACGTGGTATGCCATATTTCCTTGTTGATGTGGTCTGTTGACATGATCTACCACATGTCCATGTTGGCATGGTCTACTGACGTAGATCTCACTGATCTAAGGTCATCACATTTTCTCTAGATCCAATGGTCCTTATTCATTTCGGATTTCGGGCTTCGGGTAATTTGACTTTCAAGTTTCCAATTCTCTCGAAGTGAGATTCCCCGATTAGTAACCTCCTCACAACTTTTGACGTGAACCAAATGTTGTTCGTCGATCATGTTCTTAGATCGATGGATCGATCTATCTTCGATGTTTCTCTTCTAGCTTATCTTGTCCTTCCACTTAGAATGATCCAACGATTGTCGAGTATTTGGTTGAAGGTCCTTTGGATCGGGAATCCAATGGCCACTGTAGCTCTTCCTCCTGAGATTCCTCGCCTTATGTTCTGCCTTCTATTCTTTCCATAGATGACAAGCACACTCTTCCTATAATCATGCCAACAATCGTGTACTATATACACAACTCATACACCAAAAGTATGTCACAAATGAACCTGGGAAGAAGTAGGGGTTTTCCTTCGAAATCAAAAATCCTTATGTATGTGAAATATTCTTCAAATGTACACACTCCCTTCCCTTTGATAAAATCCAGGTCCGCTTCTATAACCCTCGATGGTTCATCCCTTGTGAGCATATGTTTCCATTCCTTGAGGAAGGAATCTTGGATTTCCTAAAAATAAAATGGTGCCTTGTGATTCCATAGTGTAGGATACTAGAATTGAGCAAGGTCTTATTTAAAATTTACATTTCTCCTTGGGGGCATGCCCTCGAATGTATTACAGTAAGCAAGAGGGAGACCCAAATAAGAGGTCATGTAGAACCTCTTAGTTTGAATAAAACTAAAAAATTGATGGGAGATATTGTTTGATATGACTTGGGCCCAATCAAAGATGGTGCCTATATTTACTGAGTAATGGAGTATATAAAGGACATACCCGAGGACATACATTTTTTAGACTTGACCCACCAATCATACGAAAATCTAGGAGAATTCTTTGAATGGCTAAGCCAGCATGCATGCTTTTATCCCATTGATGTTCAAGGGTCTGACTAGTGGCTAAACCAATAATTCCTTGAGTAAACTAATGCTACCACATTGAGCATCCAAAAATGAATCTCCTTTAGGAAGCTTCAGAACTTTATCTGGTGTCGAGAGACTGTTAGCATCCTTGTAAACATATTTGGTGTTAAAGAGATATGATTTCTTTCGCTTTCTGTAAGCTTAATGAATCAATGCTTTGAATAAAATCTCTTAGCACACCAAGTGACCATTTCTATAAAATTGAATGCCTTAGACACGCATCTATATTTTACTATCCTTGAAGTTCAGACTTTGTTCCTAAGATAATTCAGAATACCACTTATATGTTATAGACCACTGGAAATCCTTACTATCACGAGCCAACAAGTTTATTGTGTCTCCACATAATGGTTCTTTCTTCTTCTTATTCACCATATTTTTCCACTTTCAATGCACTTGGGTAAGTGTGAGGATCATTTGTATAACTTTGATTATTTATTTGACAGGTACCCTTTAATCACATATTAGGGCCAATTCATTGCTCAAAAATTTCCCCTTCATACATTGGTACATGTTGTTCATTAAATGGTAACTTGCATTTGCATACATGGTGATTAGGGGAAATGTACGAGAATTAATCCTCATTAAGTAACCATGGTCATTCTCATCATGTGGGAGGTGTGTGATGGATATGACATTATTACATTGGGAAAACCAATTGCATCCTATGTGGAATATGGACATTGGATCATATAGGATGCAGGTTGTTGGAATCAATAAATGATGTGGCATATAGGTTGAAGGAGGAAGGACAATGTAGGAATGTGGGATGTGAGTTTGTAGGATGTGAGGATGCTAGCTTGCGGGTATGTGATCTTGTGAGGATGTAGGATAGGGTTTGTGGGGATGCAGGATGCAAGTTGCATGCTTGTGAGGATGCGGGGATATGGGTTGTAGGATGCAGGATGAAAGAAAATTTATGATGGATTCACTACCTGCATCTTATTTACTAGAGTGTTAGAGGAGGGGGACCCACAAAGGCCAAAAATATACATAAGAATAGCGAGGTAACAAGTATCAACACAAAATTAGCCTTTATACATGTGACGAATATGAAGACAAAATGTACTTCCCAAGTCACTAAGTTAGGGATAGGTGATATGATGGATAACTTATGGAAGGGAAAGGGGGGGAATTCATGAATTGACCCTCAATTCATGTAATATGATGTATAGGTCTTTTGACTAGATTTCATGAGCTAGGATTTAATATGGAAGTATTTATGAGGGATCTTTAACTTCGAGTTACCATTTCCTTGGCACTGTTTCTTACTACCCCTTTCTTTGTCTTTTTCTTTCTTTCTCATTTATTCAAGTGCCATTTTATTTAGATATTCATTGACAAGCATGGGACAAGGGGCATTGTCCTCATAACTAGGCGGCATAGCTTAAGCTTTATCATTTTTTGGCTTTTAACTTTTTTATTTTCTCTTCACCTCTAGAGTTTTTGGCTTATTTAACTTAGGATTTCTTTAGATAGACCTTTATGAATGAAAATTTATAAGCCAACCATGAGTGAGAAAAACATTTTATGAACGTAATGGAAGTGAAAGGGGGGAAATGGAAGGTGTTAAGTATGGTCAGGATGTGAAAGATGCCACAATAAATAGATTCCCGGTATTACAACTTGACTCAAGTCCTAACAACACTTCTAAAGGATAACTACGTCCCCCGTGTTACATCAAGGAAAATAATAAAATCATTAATTTAATGTAGTTTTATTAGATCTCAATTCAATATTTACCATGTTCATGACCAGTTTAGAAGTTATACCACCATGTCTAAGTATCAAACCCATACATGAGAGCATATCACAACAAGTGAAGTAAAGTAGACTAAGTCATAATCATGTGTAATGAAAGCGTAGTGTACCAAGTGCATATGTCATATAAGGTGTGAGGAGCTAATAGAGTTGATATACCATGGTTGAGGCACCTGAGAATGATATGAGGCATAATCATCATGTAACTGAAGGAGAATAATAAAATGTATAGATCTAGATGGTATGAGAAAAAGATCTCATGCGAGCTAGAACACACCACATCAACTTATGGGTGGCTCTGGGACTATTACCCTTGAAAGGGAAACATCCCCTATCAATTAAATTGTATAAATACACCCCCTAACTCATAAAAAACTAAACCCATATAACATTTAACCTCCATTACCCTAAGACCCTACCTTATAACCCCCAAACCTAAACCCTTATAATTGTTAACCTTTATAACACACAACTCCTAAAGACACATATCATTCCTAAACTCCCATTTCCTTTAAAACCTACCCATTAACCCCCAGCCATGAACCCTTACAATTGCTAATCCATATAATCCCTAATGTCTTACCCTTATCACCGATAATCTATATCTTGTATAACCCATAAGCATTATAAACTTTAGCCTCTATAACTCCTAACCTTTATAGTCCATATCTAGTAACACCTATTACACATAACCTTTTAATCCCTAAAACACCTTACCATTATCCCCATCTCTACAAGTAAATCCTAACTTGCAACAACCGATAATTTTATAGAATTTGTCCCCATATAAGAACTTAATGGAAAATAACTAAGATTCTCATGCAACCTCTTCCTCCATACCACCTCAAAATGGATTCCCCTCCAAATAAGTTAATTACATGGTAGCTTCTAAAAACATTCACCTTCATATTCATTCTCAAATGTATGGAATGCCCAACCAAGAACCTATCAAAAAGGTTGAAAGCCAACTATGGTCCCTTATAGATACCTTGACCTAATGTTGGCCATACCCCCTCATGTGCCCGGGACACCTTTATAGAGGGCCACACACATTATGAATGCAAGCCCCCCCCTTCCCCCCATAACTATAGTGTTGTTGATTACTTAGCTCAAGCTCTTGCTTCCAGGTCAACATTAGTGATTCTTCTATGATCCTTTCCTTATTTAAGGAGGGCCATGATGTACACCCTTGGAGCCATTGATCCTTTAGATTATCAGTTAATGGAATTTGAATTTGTGAATGCAGAACTTGGGTTCCCTCTTTTCATTGCATTCTAGAGCCATGTTACAATAAGAAAACCTTATGGTTCACCATTGCATTGTGGACAAAGGGGCATCAACATAGGTTATGTCTTCCATGGTCTACAAGAAGTTAGGATATCTAGAGTTGGCTCCACCCACCATCACCATCCATTCCTATGATGGATTCCCTTCTAAGCCACTAGAGATTTATAAAAAAATTCACATTGAACTAAAGGGAAAAAAAATGTTGTTTGACATAAAAGTTGTGGATTTCCAACTTGATTATAATATCTTAATGGGACATAGTTACATGTATGCCATGAAGGTGGTTTCTTCATCATTTTTTCATAGCATGTAGTTCCTCCACAAAGGGAATATTATCACACTCAACCAAATTCATATTACAAACTAAGCACAAATTTTAATCCTAACAACATATTCCCCATCATTATGGGTACCAAATCGCTTCTTACCCCACCAATAATTGGCCCCAAGTTATTCAAAGACTCATCTTTGCTTTGGATCTACAAGGGTTGATCCAGATTTTATGAGCAGAACAAAATGACTATAGATTATCAACATGTTCTTAACACAAAATAATAGAGATACGGTGAAACCGATTTTCTATTCAATAAGGAAATAAGCTGAAACTATAAAATCCAGAGGAAACAAGCTTGTTGGAATGGTGGCATCTTATCTTTGAGAAGAGATGTGACGATTGCGCTCATTCGCAAGAAGATGATTAAAATGAGGATCTGAAGGCATTTTTACAATAAAAAGGAATTCCAAAAACCCTAGACATCCAAAAACCTAACCCTAGGAGATGAAGCGCCAAAAGTCATGTGGGCCCTGTCTGGGTAAGTTAGTACATCAACTTCCCGGGGTCATAACTTTTGCATATGATCTTCATTTTAGGTGTATGATAGCCCGTTGGAAAGGTATCATCGAGGAGATTCATTTTGGGTGCTCAATCATGCCTTTGGTTATCCTTGATGAGCTCGATCCTGAAAAAAAACTTCATTTAGGCCCTCAAAATGGCCCCAGAAGTTAAAACTACTAAAAATAGTAAATTGCCAAAATTGTCAAAAAATTGTTTTGAGTCAGTTAGAAAAGGTAGGTGGCCACTGATATCCATATGGATCAAGAGTACTCCAACTTAAGTTTACTATATGTAATCAACTTTGTATTCACTATATTTGATAAGGCATCACCCTTCCCATCTGAGACACCTTCCCTCAACTCCAAATCTACCCTTCTTCTTCCTAGGGAATCCTCTATTCCATTTTCCTCATCTCCATCATCATGTGACACGACACTAGACTTCCTTGGGATCCCTCTCTTTTCAAGAAAATTTCCCAAAAAATCCTATTTAATGGATTCCATTTCTCTTCCCACCCTCTAACATAATTGGGACCCTTGTTATGGCCACCCTAAACCTACCTAGCTTGATCATTAGGTTACTTGTTTGGTACCTTTTTGCCATATCTCGTAACTCATCTAATGCACCCCTTGTTAGCTTGGTCTTCTCTACTACCTTACCATGTGGTGAATGGTCACCTAGTAACTAGGATTCACCTTTTAAATCATGATAGAAGACCAAGACTCATGCAAAGAAGAACCATGATTATTAAAGTGCTAGGGGAACCTATATCCCTAATCCTAGACTCACACCACCCATACAAGAACAAAACATTTGCATTCAAGTTTCCCATATTTGTTCCCTTTGTGACATCCTAGGTCATGTCGTGCATCATTGTCCCCAACTCATATATCTTCACCAATTGGATTTTTCTCCCCCAACATGCAGATGACATGCTTTCTGACCATACAAGTTGTTTACTTAGTGAACCTATGACATAGCATGCATGTTTGCGGGATGTTAAATAATACCCTTAATTTCACTATATATTAAAGAATACCTCCCAAAATCCTTTTGTTGAAACCCCCATCCCAATACACCTTTTCAATTAAATTAATCCATGTTTTCAATATATATCACATGTATCCATTTTTTAATTCTTTTTAAACACCCCTTACTAGTTCTACCTCTTGTATGGTGACATGACACAGTGCTTATAAGCCTCGGATGAGGATTATGAAAAATGATACACTACCTTTTCTTTCCTTTCATATTTTAATTCAACATAATCCAAACCCATTTAATATACAATTATTTCTCCCCTCAAATATCTATATGCTTATAATATATTGAAAATAACCTTTGACCTTGTATACTAGGCAATATAGTGCTTTCATTAAATAGAATTTTAAAACCCCTCATAATGAACTCACATGGCATAAAATATATATTTATTTCATTTTATAGAATTTCAAACCCCCAAATATGAACTCAGGTGGTATAATGTTGGTATAATGTTGCCTAATTAGTGAACCACCCATGGCCCTCAATTTGGACCAATTCAACCCTTCACATCCATGGGCTACCCAATGTCATACAAGTCACCCTTGTATCATTTGCAATGTATTGGGTTATTATACCCACAATTTTCTACACTTCCCAAACATCCTCCTCTCCCTTGTTTTCCTCTAACAACAAGTGCCCCCCAACTCATATCACATTCTCCAATTTGAATGCCTCCAATCCTCTCGATAGTATATGTTTCTAACCACCCGAGTAATCCCATCCTTTCCATTAGTTAGATTTCTCACTTATCTTATATTACACCCCTTATTGGTAATATTCCAACAATATAACCAATGTCAGATGCCTATTATATCATACTCTAAATTCTTCATCCCATATGGAAAAGGACCTCATGTACAAACCTTTTTTATCACTTTTCTCTTACATTTGTTTGTTTTTATTTTGGTTTGCACTGCATATTTTTCTTTCTTCTCGATTGTCTAGATGGTATTTAGTACCTCCTGTCATATCCTCAATACCCATGCATTTCGTTGAGACCTTAAATAGGATGATTTAGTAATGTAAAACCATGATTTTTTTTGAAAATTGAATAGTTAAAAACGCAGATCAAGATGTGGTCACCAACCTAGAGGAAAAAGAGTAAAAAAATGTTAGTCCATTCTCATGAAATCAACATATTATTCATTTTTAACACATTTGCACTCCAATCTAAAGTCAAATGCACAAATGATTTTTGAAATCCATGTTTGATCCATATTTATCATATTTATCAATGAGGGTACGTGGTCCATTTTTTTGTGCATTGTATACCATTGGTTCAATGGTTCGAGTAGTCTCATGCTCAGAGCTCAGTATTATGTGTGAAAGAATTTTTCCGAGAAGTCATTTTTACCATCTTTAACCATTTTTCGATGGTCACACTTTAGGTATAATTCACTTCACTAGCATGTAAGTATAGGATTTCCCTTTATTATGATGCATGTTATCCTTTTACAACCATTGATTTTGTGATAGGCTCCATCTTGTCTCGATAAGAAAATTCACTTCTATAAGATTCTTTTTCATCATCTCCAAATGGTAGTGCTCTTCCTCACATCGTTTTCTCTATATTAGCACACTTTGCATTTTGGCACACATGCCACTCATTCTCATAGGATTGATATTCCTTGTAGTTTTTTTATTCCATATGGAGCCTCGTGTTTCACTCTTATCAATTGTTAACCCCTACCACATGGACTTGCATGCAATTACACGTTGTTTTGATCCACTAATTCACACTTGTGTTGATGAATCTATTATTTCATTCTCCCCATGTGTTGAATCCCCATCTACCTTCAAGCCTACATTCCTCACCCTTTTCAAGGATCCCACCCTAGATGCACCCTTTGTCGAGACCCATCTAATATCATGTTCTCTACCAATGATTTACTACCAACTGGTCATATACAATGCATAACTCCTCATTGTTTTATAAATTAAATTATTTTATTCTTTATAAAAGACAAAATAAAATAAAAAATACAATGCATAATTCCTAATTAAATTCTTTATTCTTTATAAAAGAAAAAATCCAAAAAGAAAAAATGAAAAAAAGAAAAATTCCTAAAACATCAAAAACCCAAAAAGAGGAAGGAAACTAAATTCTCCATGTCATTATTTTATTGTGCATCATGCCTTATCTCTTCAATAGTTCGAGCAACTAGTAGTGTCTTCCTTATTAGGATCACCAATACTATGTCACCCCATCTTGTTGATTTCTAGGTCTTATTGGGACTTGAGTCCACTTCTTTCCATTTCACTAACTTTATCCTTTCTTATAAGTCTAACTTGGCCCATCATTTTTAGTTCATTGTGTGACCATTCCATCTACACTCATCCATCTAGTCCTTTTATTTCCTTCACATTTATTTCCTCCTAGCATACATACTAACATTTAGTAGAGTTATCTTACTCATGATTATACTCATTGCCCAAGTTGGTTGTCAATAAAGCTCCTTTCAAGGGAAGTACTATTCATCGTGACCTTATCCCATTATGTCAACTCTAAGACATTAAATTTATCAATGTTCTTCATCCTTCATGTTGGTTTATAGGGAATCATCATTTCCCTTCCTCCAATGGATCTTCACTATTTACCACAACAACTTTCCTTTGGAGGTTTAATATAGATGCCCAAGTACTTTGGTTACCATTTTCTTTTAGATCAACTTCAGCATGAAAAATACATCTAGGTACTTCACCTAGATGGATTTGAAATTTATATATCATCAAGTTGGTTTATAGGGAATCATCATTTCCCTTCCTCCAATGGATCTTCACTATTTACCACAACAACTTTCCTTTGGGGGTTTAATATAGATGCCCAAGTACTTTGGTTACCATTTTCTTTTAAATCAACTCCAGCATGAAAAATACATCTAGGTACTTCACCTAGATGGATTTGAAATTTACATATCATCAAGTTTGGATCAAGGAAAAAGACATTTGGAAGACTACCTTAAAGATGATGCAAGGTCTTTACAAGTGGTTAGTAATGCATTTTGTTTTGAGTAATGTGATGAATAATTTTATGTGTTTAATGAATGATTTGTCACATCCATTCCTATACTCATTTGTCATAGTTTATTTGGATGATTTTTTTGTTTTATCTTTAGTTCTACTTGGGAGGAGCATGCGTTAGATATGAAGCAAGTGTTAAAGATACTATGGAAACATCAGTTGTTATAAAATATAACGAAGTGTGATTTTTCTAAGAAATCATTAATTTAATTGAGTATGTGATTGGTGGAGGTGAGTTTAAGATTCGCCATGCAAAGATAGAGGCCATCCTTAAATGGCCCACTCCTACTAATGTCACAGAAGTCAGGAGTTTTGTGGGAGATTTCCAATATTTTAGAAAGTTCATAGCATCATTTTCATGTTTGACAACACCACTTTATGCTATAACAATCAATGGTAAGAGTTTCCAATGGGGTAAGAATCAATGAACATGCTTTGAATAACTAAAATGAAATATTAGTTGAGCCTCGGTCCTAACAATACTTAAATTGTAGAAGTATTTTGAAATAGAAATCAATGCTAGTAGGTATGTTATGCAAGAAACATTAACGCGAGTGAGGAGATTGATATACTATCATTCATATATATTTCATGGAGAAGTATTGAACTATTGTACATGTGAAAAGGAGATCTATACCTTGGTTCAAGCAAAAAAGAAGTGGAAGAATTATCTGTTGGGTAAGGAGATCATCATCCATACAAATCACCAACCTATACAATACATGAAGGTTCAATATAAGCTCCAACAAGTAAGACACTATAAATGGATGGGATTTCTGCAACAATTACATATGGTGATTAAATATAAGAAGGGAACAACCAAAAAGTTGGTGGCTTTTCTATCTAAGCTACCAACACCAAAAATTACATCTTTGGGAGTGCTCATGAAGTATACAAAAAGGATTATGCAAAAGGTTAGGACTTCAAGTGGGTGTATCAATAGCTACAAGGAAAAAAATAGCAAACAAATGTTGATTACCATCTCTAAGATGGATTACTCTACAAGATGGGGGAGCGTTTTGTACCAAAGCATGAATGAGTGCAACTAATAAGGTAGGTTCACACCTCCAAAATTGCTAGTCATTTGGTGTAAATAAGACTATGGCTAAATTAGTACAAAAAATGTTCTCATTGAGATATTTCTAATGAGTTGTTGTTTTAGATTTTAACTTTGTACAAGTATTTGTTGCAAATAGATTCTTAATAAAAATAGAAAAGATACAATGGGTACACACACGCATTGCACAATTGTTTTTCCCTGGAAACCAAAACTATGAAAACCAACAACTTGTTTAGAGTCACACCTTTAATCTTCTATTCATCATATCTTCATTTCTTACAATACAATACATATATAGGATCCCACGACATCCAAACCCCTAATACATTGACCCCATATTAGTCAACAATCCTAATTCCTTAACCAGAATTAGAAAAAAAATGGCAAAAACCATGTGCTAAAAAATCACCAAAAAACAGATGCAAAAAATACCAAAAAAAAAATTGGGGGTGTTGCCCCTGAACTCCTACACAAGGGGGATTTTCCCCCTATGACCCCTTGAGTAGGGGAGGGATAGCAGCCCCGATGCAACACAAACACTAGATCTAGTTATGCAAATAATATAATGCATACCCAACATTCTCCCACTTGTTGTTTTCTTTGCATACAGGGGGTTACAAGGTTACATAGTCAACAATCCAAAAAAGCAATCCCCATAGATCCTCTACACCAAGGTAACTTCTTAGTGCCAGATTTTTTTAATGAATCTGAAACATTCTTCAAAGTGTCCACCTTCATTTCTTCAACCATGTCTCTCACAAAGTGATATTGAACATCAATATGCTTTGTGTTTGAATGATAAGTTAGATTCTTTACTAGAAAAATTGCACTCTAACTGCCACAACTTATCCTTGCAACTTATTGTACCAACCCAATACCTGAACAAAATCTCTATAAACATACTTCTTCCTTGCTTGCATGAGTGGTTGCCATGTATTCAACTTCTGTAGTTGAGAGTGACACTACAAACTATCTTTTTCTCATCCAACTAATTGCTCCTCCAAACAAGTTACACACATACCCACTTGTGTATCTTCTGTGATCCAGATCTCCAACCCAATATGCATCAACAAAGCCATGTATGTCCAACACTCTGTCCAATCCTAGTCTTCCTTGGTAGCATAATCCATAACTAGTATTTCCACGCAAATACCTAAAAATCCTCTTTACTGTTGTCCAATGCTCCTTCTCTGGTTTTGACATACATCTGTTCAAAATTCTCACTACATGTGCAATGTTCGGTCTAGTATAGACCATTGCATACATCAAACTGCCAACCGCACTAGCATACGGAACATGGGACATGTCCTCTTCCTCTTCCTATGTCTCGGGACACTGATCCAAAGATAAATTTACACCTACAAGAATAGGAACCTTGATCGGTTTACATTCTTGCATATTAAACCTCTACAATAATGTCTTGAAATATTTCCTTTGATTTAACTAGAGTTTTTTATTTGCATGATCTCTTTTAATTTCCATTCCCAAAATTAAATTTGTAGCACCAATATCCTTCATGTCAAATTTTGAGGACAACTGAGTTTTCACATCCTAGATAATTTCCTTGTTGTTTCCTATCAACAACATATCATTCACATACAAGATCAAATAAATAAGATGATCACCGATTAATTTGAAATACATTTACAATGATCCTCTTTTCTTCTTGTGAATCCAAGTCCCAACATATAAGTATCAAATTTTGTATACCACATCCTTGGTGATTGTTTTAACCCATACAAATACTTTCTTAGCCTGCATACCAGCTATTTCTTTCCTTTCACACTCAAAGCCTTCTGGTTGCTTCATGTATATTTCTTCTTCTAGATCCCCATGTAGGAGTGTTATTTTCACATCCATCTAATCTACTTCAGAATCAAAAGCAATAACAATAGATAAAAGAAATCTAATTGAAGTTAACTTGGCAACAAGAGAAAAATTTTCACCAAAGTCAATTCCCTCTACTTGGGAATAACCTTTTCCTACTAACCGAGCTTTGTGTTTATCCACTTTTCCTTTTGCATTCAACTTCTTCTTAAATTCCCATTTTTCACCAATGGGATTTCTTACAGTTGGAAAATCCAATAGCTCCCAAGCCGCATTCTTGTCCAAGGCTACCATTTCTTTAATCATGGCCTTTTTCCCATAATTTTCCATCCTCCGAATCCACTGCCTCCCTAACAGTTCTATGATCATCATCAGTAATAGACAAAGAAAAATTTGAATGGAAATTAGGTGGAGTATACCTTTCTGGTTTCCTTCTTTCCCGAATTGATCTCCTCAATACTGGAGTATGATGATCTTCTTCTTGTTATTCTTGTTCTTCTGTAGAGTCGTATTCATCATCCTTCAACTCAAACTCTATTTTCTTTGGTTCTTCCTTCCTTGGTAGGATTTTTTCTTCCTTCCTTGGTAGGACTTCCTATTTGAAAACATCCTTGGTTTCTCTAAATACCATATCTCAGATAGACACTACTACCTTCTTAGTTTATTGGTTCCAAAGTTGATAATCTTTCAAACCATATTTATACCCAATACAGATACACTTTTTATCCTCTTATCTAGCCTACTCTTGTTTTCCTTTGGAACATGAAAATAGGCATCACATCCAAATACCTTGAGATGTGTCAAAGAGGGTTTCTTACTACTCCATACCTCATGTGGAGTCTTGTCATCCAATGTTGATGAGGGTGATCGACTCACCATATAACATGTAGTACCCACTTCCTATGCCCAGAATTCATGTCCTAACCCGACACCACTAAGCATGCACCTTTCTTTTTCCATCATTGTCATGTTCATCCTTTCTGCAACTCCATTACGTTGAGGTGTATATGGAGTAGTATTTTTCCTTTCTATTCAACACTTCTTACAAAATTCTTTGAATTCAATTCCACAAAACTCTACACCATTATCCGCCCTTAACACCTTAATTATTTTCTCTATTTGATTCTCCACAAGAGCCTTAAACTCTTTAAATCTATCAAATACTTCATATTTCTTCCTGAGGAAATGTATCCAATTATTCCTTATAAATCATCTATAAATGAGACATATTACATAGATTTTCCCAATGACGGACCCAAAACACAGGTCCAAACACATCACTGTGCACCAATTATAAAATTCCCTCTGCCCCCATTGCACCAGAGGGGAATCTTACTCGATTATGCTTCCCATATACACAATGTTCACGAAAATCAAAATATAGAGAGCAGTTAGACATGTCTTCAACCATACCTTTACTGTGTAGTAGTCGAAATCCCTTCTCTCTGATATGCCCCAGTCTTTGATGCCACAACATAACCTTTTCTCTAGAGACTATAGAAGTTTTTTCTTCTTCAACTCCAATGTCATGAACAATGGAACTATTACACCCATCACTAATAGTTCTTTCATGCAGCTTATATAGAGTTCTACACCAAACTCCCTTCAACAACACCATTGGTCCTCGAACCATCCTACAGGTTTCTTTCCCAAACACTTTTTTTTACCCTTGCATCAACCATTTTGCTTACAAAAATCAAATTTCTGGTCATGGGATGCGCATAACATTAGGGAGTGTTCTAATCCTTCCATTCATGAGATTTAACTTGGCTTTTCCTCATCCTATGATTTTGGCTGTCGAGTCATCACCTAGGAAAACATCACCTCCATTGTACCTTTCATATTCCCATAACCACTCCCTATGGGGAGTCATATGAAAGGATGCACTTGAGTCAACCAACCATGCCTCGTGACATGCATGTCTTCTTGAAGAAGACAAGTACACATCCCCTCCTTCTTTCGAGGAGGTTTTTTCTCCTGTACAAGGAGCATATTCAGATCCCTTCCCTCTCTCAACACTTTTGGATCTACATTGCTTCTTGTAGTGCCTTTCTTTTCCACATCTCTTGTATACCTTTACAAACTTTCCAGGAGATTTAGATCTCCCACTTGAGGACTTACATCTATTTCTTTCCTGGGAGCGTCTTCTTGCAAATAATGCATTTCTTGCAAATAAGTAATACTGAATCTGAGAGACACAATCGGATTGTGCTCTTTTCCTTCTGATCTAACTATTTCCAGTCTTTTGTTGACATTATTGTAGGTGCAATACCTGGATGCACTATGATCCATTGATCTTTGTCTACAGATAGATCTTTCATATTGAGCTTCCACAACTCAAAAATTTTCCCATTAAATTTATCGATCTCTATTTTTGAACTACTCGTCATTTCTTTTCACCCCAAGAATCAATATCACAGATCTCCCATTGTAACAAGGCTTATCACAGACCCAAGCCAAACCCTTAGCCACAAAGGTGTCCCCCTGAAGCCAAAAACAACTATGATACCAAACGTAGATTTTAACTTTGTATAATTATTTACTGCAAACATATTCTCAATAAAAAGAAAAAAGATACAATGGCACACACACACATTACTCATAGATTTTAACCTCGAAACCCAAATCGAGAAAACCAACAACCTGTTTAGAACCAGATCTCTAATTTTATATTCATCGTATCCTCATTGTTTACAATACAATACATATATATGATTCTATGGCATCCAAACCCCTGATCCATTGACCCAGATTAGTCAATAATTGTAATTCCTTAACCGGAATTAGAAAACCATTGGTGGAAACTATGTGTTGAAAGATCGCCAAAATATGGATGTAAAAAATGCCAAAAAAAAATTGAGGGTGCTGCCTCCTTGTGACCCCTCATGTAAGGGAGGGCTAGCGCCCCCCCCCCNCCCGCGCCCCCAGTACAACGCAAACACTATATCTAGTCATGCAAAGAATATAACACATACCTAACAATTGTTCACCTAAAATATGATTCATGTGCAAAAATGACGGCCCCAACATGGTAATGGTCCAAATGTTCCCCACATGTCCAAGCATTAACCATGATAGCACACCATGATCCAAATATGGGGACTTACCAACATGTGAGAATCTACTAGATACTTTTAGAAGCACATGGAGGTTCCAAGAGGGTTTCAAAACTATAAACCTAACCTTAATTCTATCTATCAAAAACCTAGCAAAATGGGGGAAATGGTTCATTTTTCACTAGCTATATATTATTCCATAGTGTGAGCAAGAATATGGAGGAGATAATTATCGAGTAGAGATATGAAAGCATATTATAAAGGACTATAAAATACCAAAGTGTCTCACAACTTCATACTAAGATTACTTCATACTAAGCTTGGACAACTTTATAATCTATATTGTAATATATGAAGACAAAAGGCAGCGATAAAATATTTTATAAATCCAAACCTAATCAATTTGTTTAATATTTTAGATAGGGTGTTGTTAAGATATGAATGCAATTTGAGTAGTCTATTAAACATTGTTGAGAATGAAAACTTTGATTTGATTATAAATGTCTTATTAGTCCTTGCCCTTCGGGCATGGGGACTATTAGTAAATGGTTTTCTCCATTTCTATTATTCATGCATAGGAATCGAGGGCCTTTTCATGTTTTAACATAAATTTTTGGGTTATTCATGCATTTTTTAAGTGGTATTTCATTTTTTTATCCAAAGTTTTATGTTTGACCTCTTATTTGGCCTCATATCGAGGCAAGAGGCTTCTCAAACATAGGGAATGGAGTGTTTGAAACTAATAAACTGGATATGCAGCAAGCAAGGTGAATTAATGCTAAGTTTCAACTTAGCATTAATTCCCAAACATTAAATGTTTAATGTCTTTGTACGCATAAAGTCCATAACCCCCTTTGCAATCTTTGGAGGTGGATTTGGTGTTGGTGTCTCATAGCGGCACTTGGCAGAGAGCTTGGCAGTCATTTCTTTGAGCACTTTGTCACTTGCATGCCCCGCACTTGGTCACTTGCATGTCATTGCTTGGTATCTTGTCATCATTTCTCACTCCCCATATTGAGCATGGAGGTTGCATTGCTTTGAAGAAGGCCTTCTAAGTTTCAACTTTGCATTGCTTACCTTCTGTTAGGCTTTCGCCTCTAGTGCACGCCTGCAAGAGTGAGGAAAAGACACTTGGATTCATATCTGTGGAGTCATGTTATGAGATACCCATGGCTTCCTTCAGCCTCCCGTCCTTGCTTAGTGTGATAATATCAGCAGAGAAGCCATTGTTGGCTTTGTATTCTCGAGATTTCACTTGGCATACATATTGAGAATATTGTTCCAGAGAAATATTGTTGCAAAGAAATGTATCTGGCTTAAGCCCGGTTTTTATAATGTGGGTATGTACGTGCTTACCTTCTGTTAGGATTTCACCTCTGGTGCACACCTGCAAGAGCGAGGCAAAGACGCTTGGATTTATATCTATGGATTCCTGTTGTAAGATACCCATGGCTTCATTATTGATTTCTTGATTTCGTCGAACGATGAGAAATTCATTGTTGAGGATGAAGTTGTTCTAGAGCCAGTAGTCGAGGAAGAAGCGTGCCGCCATAGGAGAAAGCAGTAGCATACATAGAGGTAGATGGAACAGTTCGTAATCGAGATCAACGACCGCATAAGTTACATGTGCTACTAGGTATGCTCCTAGGTATGCTACTCATCATGTCGCTTCAATAGAACCAACTTCTTCATCCACTGAACCAACTGTTGATCTGAACCAACCAGATCTACTTCTGCATCACCGACTTCTGCATCAATGGCTTAATCTTCTAGATCTGCTATTGGAGAATATGTTGGGGAATCTCTTATACTTAATTAAGAACCCTTCAAGACTGTGTGGTTGATTTCTCCGGCTAGTTTTGGATCTCAAATTGGCGAGGATGTAGACTCGAATGCTTGCTTTGTTGTTGAAGCTTCCTCTGTTGGCTTTGTGCTAGGGTGATAGCTTACTAAAAGCCACTATTAATAGATCCTTTCTCTTCAATCTTGTGCCAAGTATTAATAGCCTTCTACAATTACTTAAGAATCGTTCAAGACTGTGCTTTGGCAGAGTTAAGCTTAGGACCGAATTCGGCTATATTGAACTACCTTCCGTGTTGTTTGTACAAGTGATGTTCCAAAATTCTTGTTCTTCCTCCAGCTTCGATATACTTAAATAATTGTTCAAGACTGCCTCGAGTTCCATTTGTTTATCCACCAACATTAAAGCAAACAGGAGCAGAGGAAGCACCTCGTCGAGCATACTCGGATTCAGTAGTATATTATATAGCATCCTAGTCGCCACCTCGCCCAGTATCCTTTCTTGTTTGGGAAGAAACAAAATAAGACTCGCAGTGCCATGAGAGAGCAAAGACTCGAATTGCCATGAGAGATCAAGAAACAAAATAAGACTCGCACTACCATGTTCTCCCTTCAGGATGCTACGTGTCCCATGAGGATCATGTAGTTGGTGCATGGATGAATTATGCACCCAAATAGCTTGTCTGAACATACACTCTTTCCAATATCTTACAATTCTCTCATACTTGTATTAAATATTATATTTAAAATCTCCAAAAGATTTTTCCTACAAAGTGTAAACACCTAGAGACACACACTTTCGGCAAAGGCACCATCAACAAGGACATTAGAGCATGAAGTAATACTCATTTTGACAGGAACACGACACCATCAAGTAGGACGTTCTACAGAGAGGTTATATTTATTTAATGTACACACATATAATTGATCTATTTAAATATCAATATATGCTTCCTTTCGATCTGTTAGCAATATATGCTTCCTTTCAATCTGTTAAAATTTTCAATATACTCTTCGATATATACTTGAATTTGTGCTTCGATCAGTTTATATGGCACTTTGATCTGTTTTATGAGTCGATCCATTTGATAGATGGAACTTCTATCTATTTATGATTCTATCCTTAATTTTAAACTTTTAATTCTTTGTATATTGATCTTTTTAATGGTTCTTCATTTACCGATAATTTTTAATAGTTCTTTGTTATCTATGTATTTAATGGTTCTAATGATAATTTTAATTGTTCTTCATTTATTAATATATGGTTATTAGTTTATAATGGTAGAGGAGTAGGTTATTAGTTTATATGGTCATTCACAATATTAAGCGTGGACTTATCGTTTGTTGACACCACAATTTGGGCGTAGTTATGTTGATGCAGCGACAAATTCTTTACCATACTTTGCTCCAAACAACTTACGAATATATAGAAATTCTGGAATGTTGACACATCGTGAAACTGCGAATATTAAACTTGAAAGAGCTTCCCACAAATCAACAAGACACTGCCTATTTATGCAATGAAACAATACAAAATAAGATGAATCCCAACAAACATTTCTAGTCAAAGGATCCACTAGATTTCTACCTCTCCTTGGTAGGAACTTGTTGTTAAGCAACCCCGAATGAGCTCATACTTCAATCACGATTATATGGACTTGCATGTCTATTCACACACCAAAAATTACAGAAACTACGTTTTATAAGGGTTGCATGTCTATTCCCAATTCACTTCAACATTTCACTTTGTCCATTTCTAGTTATGTTAGTGAATAATAATACTCGCAAAACCTCACGTGTATGTTGTTTCCCACTTCCACAAAAAACAATATCAGCTTTTTTAGTTAAGAAACACATTGTATTTAAAAGGTGATGTTGATAAAAGGAAAATGATATGGACCAACATATAAGTAGCATATTATTATGAATAAAAAATAATAGGAAGCACATGAAAGATACCACTAACAATTACTTTCTTTGGGTCAATCCTTTTCAATTTTTTTATATTTCCATTAAGAATTCCCAAAGGGATAATTGAGATAAAGCCACCTTGCTTTCTCCATATCATTTTAAGCTTCACATATAGGTTTCTTTATGGGTGAGTAACATGCAAAGGGAATCTATTGAAAATAGTTTTTTTTTTTTTTAACTAATAATATTTAGCGTTTCATTTTATTTGTGTGAATCAATGTGAAGATAAGGATTGATAATTTCTATATTCAAATTGATTTTGTTAAAATTTTAAAATACCGATTTCTCATATATATATATAATAAGTTTTGGGATTTTTGGAATATTTAAAATATTATTTTTAAGATTGCAAAACATATTTTACAAATGTTGATATATATTTTTATTTTATTCATGTAAATATTTATTTTTCATAGTACATTATATTTCCTATATCAGTTTCAACAAACATTATAGTGAACCAGATTTATGGAGTGTTGAGTTTTATTTTTAATCAAAATTATTGATGATAATGAGATTTATGGTGTTGAGTTTTATTTTTTAATTAAAATTATTGATGATAATGATGAGAATTATGGAGTGTGTTGAGTGGATGATGATTATGGTGATGATATCAACTTTGGTTTATCAAACCTTACGAAAAGGTAAGGATGATGATGATGATGATGATGATACCAACTTTGGTTTATCGGACCTTACGAAAAGGTAAGCATGTTGATGGTGATGATGATACCAACTTTGGTTTATTAGACCTTACAAAAAGGTAAGGAATTACTTAGTTTGCCTTACATTACAAGAAGATGATAAACGAGATTTATGGAGTGTTGAGCCTTATTTTTTCATCAAAATTATTGATAATGATGAGATTTATAGTGATTTAGATTTATGGAGTGTTGAATCTTATTTTTTAATTAAAATTATTGATGTTGATAATGAGATTTATGGAGTGTGCTAAGTCGATGATGATGATTCTTTTTTTTAATCAAAATTATTTAAAAAATAATTTTATTATTAATTTTAAATAATTAATGAAGATGATACCAACTTTGGTTTACCAAGCCTTATGAAAACATAAGGAATTGCTTTGTTTTCTTTAGATGAAGAAGAAGATGATAATGATGTGTCTTTTTAAATCAAAATTATTAAGAAAATGTGAGGAATTACTTGGTTTACTTTAGAGTTTTATTTTTATGCTCAAAAATCTCTAAGAAAAGAATTCCTAAATCACATTAGTTTTGATAATTATTTTTATTATTAATTTTAAATAATTGATGATGATGATGATGATGATGATGATACCAACTTTGGTCTATCAGACCTTAAGAAAAGGAAAGGAATTACCTGATTTTATTTAAATTTTTATTTTTATGCTCAAAAGTCTCTAAGAGAAGCATTTTTAAATCACCACAGTTTTGATGAGTTAAAAGGTTAGGAAGGTCGATATTGAAATTGAGATTTAATGTGGGTGTACAAAGGACATTTTAAGAGAAATTATTTTTCTTCACCAACCCTCTTAGTGTCACAAAGATGACAAATTTTATTGACCCACTACACTTTAGGAATTGTCCAATGCCATGTTTCACTATGGAGTTTGTGAGAGTTTGTTCTTATATTAGCAATGGTGATTTTATTCGTTATGCTAGTTAAAACAAAGAGATGGTTTTGATCTTCTAGATTTGTGTTTATCACCTCATTATAGTAGCTCAATTTTCTCTCACCCTCTAATTCTTTATCACACCACAATTTCTCCTTAAATTTAGATGTAATAATATTTATAGTATTATCAATCTTACAGGATCGAAGGTAATACAAACTCATCCTTCCTTTCCCTTATTCCAAAATATGCCAACCCCTCTTCTTTCTTCAGGTTTCAATCAATATCTCTTTGCAATGCTTCCTACAAAGTTTTAACAAATATCATGGCCAACTGGTTTAAAAATATCATTTCTAAAATAATATCCAACAATCAAGGAGGGTGATCCAGGTGGATATCGATGGTTGCCCACCTCTTCTATTGACTTATCACAATTCTCCATCTTGGCTATTTTGTTATGATCTTTGGGTCCTAAACTTATGGGGTCCTTTTGAGGCCCTAAACCATGTTTTTGGACATTCAGGGGACTGGGGTGGCTATTGCCTACCCTAGTCTTCCCAAAAATTGTACTTCTCAGTTAGATCTTTCCAATGAGCTAATATGCACCCCAAATGGATATTTTATGCAAAATTTGCACCTCTAGGAAGTTGGCATTTCAACTAACCACCTCGAGGACCACAAACCTTTTGGCGCTTGGCTTCCTAGGGTTAGGGTTTTGAACCATTAGGGTTCTTGATTTATGTTAAAAGGCATTCTTTCATCCTCTTGTGATGATTTATTTCAAATGAACGTAGCTAACATATCTTCCTCTTTAGAGATAAGCTACCACCATTCTAGCCAATTTGTGTTCTACAATATTTTGTTATTTTATTCATTAATAGAATTTGGGTTTCACTGCATTTTCCTGTTCTTTTCTATACTTTTATTTGTATCTCATTTTGTTGTTAATACAATTTAGATCAGTGGTATCAGAGTAGTCATCTTCTTGTTATTTCTCAGTGCATGTCCATGACGAGGTCAGGGTATAGAGAGTTGTCTCTCAAGCTAGTTCCACTTGGGGATGACTTCTCTGGCTGGCCCAATCATCCTTTCATGGTGGAAGAAAAGAGAGATGGCATAGAAAGATATATTTTCATAATGTTTCTCAAGGAAGCTCTCATGTGACAACATAACCAGATGATGGACAACTTCGACCAAATCCTTCAATGATTGTTAGCAACAGGTGAGGCACCTTCAACAAGCAACCATTCCGGAGGTGTGACACCCTTCAAGGTACAAGTTAACTTTTATATCCCCTTATTTGAAGTCCAGATAGACACAAATGCTTTGGATAAATTGATGAATCTATTAGAAGGGTATTACTCTGCTAAAAAAAAACTGACACTGAAAAGATCACCTTCACTCTCCTTAAATCCCTCCCCCACATCAAATATTGGTGGGAATGTTATGGGGAGAGACATAATGAAAATGAGTTTATGGAATTCGGTATAAGACCCACTTGGGTGGCCTTTGTTGATGCACTCAAGGATGTGTTCTACCATGTTGGAAACTATGATGACCAATACACAAGATGGATGAATCTGTGTCAGAAAAGAGACCAGATGGTGTCAGAGTATGCTAACATCTTCCATACCTTATGCTCAAAGTTGGGTATCAGAAACTCTGAGTGGAACCTAGTTCTGAAGTATCGCAATTTCCTACATAGGTACATCCAAAAAGAGATGGATTTCTTGGACATCTCCTCATTAGGAATTGCTTATCGATATGCTATCAAAATCGAGCATAAACTTAAGTAGCATAATAAGCATGAGTTTGGGTCCGCAAATACACAACAACATAAGCATGGAAAATGTGTCCTTAACCCACAACATGTTATTCTGTAATTCTTTGTAATTATGGGTTCTATGCTTTCGAGGATGTCTAGAGCCTACACAACTTCCAGGTGGAGATTGGTGGTTGCCCACCTAATCCAACTGGCTTATTTTGGAATTTTTCATGTCAATACATCTTTCTGTATCTCTAGGGTCATTTTGGGGACCTAAACAATGTTTTTTTGGATTTCCAGAATCAAACTATAAACAAAGTGAAATTTTTATGGCATAATATGTATTTCTTGAAAATACCTTTCCAACGGGCTATCACGCACCTAAAACAAAGGTTGTATGCAAAAGTTACGACCCTGGGAAGTTGAGGTACCAACTTACCCATTGGGGCCCATATAACTTTTGGTGTTTCATATCCTAGGGTTAGGTTTTTGGATGTCTAAGGTTTTGGCATTCATGAGTAATGTTAAAAAGGCCTCTAGAGCCTCATTGTAATCATTATTCTCAGACAGATGCGCGTAGCAGCCACATCTCTTCTCAGAAATAGCTACCACCATTCGAGCAAGTTGTTTTTAGTTCTGTATTTTTACAGTTTCATCCTATTTTATTTATTCAATAGAAGTTATTGTTCATTGGATATCTGTTTTTGTTCTCTGTATCTGTGTGTTATTGTATTCAGTCTATTATTTATTTCATTCCACTCATAAATTTGGATCAATCAACCAACAACAATGCCTATACTATGACATCAAGCCCTTCAAAGATGAGGTAATGTGTTATGTTTCCCTTCTTGAATTCAAGGATAATTTTAAGGATGGAAAATTATCTCAGAAGGTAGAAACCTTGGCGAATCTTACTAGTCCTTAATATGCAAACTACAAAATGTTTGGTGATATTTTTGTAAAAATATTCAAATTTATAAAGATTTAATATATTTTTTATAAAATTGGGATATTCTTAAGGTAAAATAATTTTATTTTGTATAATTTGGATGAATCACTTTTAGAAAAAATGGAAATTAGCGAATCTCATTTTTGGAAAAAGCGTGGAAAATTAGCCCATGGGAGATATATAGCCCCTACAATTTTCCCTGCTTGAAGTTTTTGATGTTATTTTAGGACAACCTTATATGTGGAAATGTCATGTTGTTTATGAGTCCCAACCCCATAGTGTCATTACCACTATGGGGGGTCAACCATGTAGAGTACTCGAGGTAGTTCTGACTACTGCAATTTCATTGATCTCGACAAAACAATGTCGAAAAATAATCTCATAGACTGCGAACTTTGTCCTCTTCATGGTCCAGTAAGAAGGGGAAAGAAAGGTCATTGTGGCCACCACAACTTCAACGCAAGTTATCTATACACAACAGAAACAGATGGACAAGCTTGTAGAGTAATATAGAGACCTCTTTGCTTCACATGTAGGGGTGCCTCTACATCGTCGGGTCAAATATCCCACTGATTTGATACATGGTTCTCCCTTGCCCAATGGTGCAATATACAAATGCTCCCTTTGGAGAATGAAGAAATAAAGTGTCAAATTCATGAGCTCATCCACAAGGGCCACAGTCTACCAAGATCCTCACCTTTTGGGAGCCCGATTGTATTGGTGCAAAAGAAGGATGGAACGTGGCATCTCTGTATTGATTATAGAGATCTAAATAAAATCATTGTCAATAACTAATACCCAATCCCCCAAGTTGATGATCTTCTTGATCATCTCAAGGGTGCCAAATTCTTCAACAAGATAGATATGAATTCGGGCTATCACCAAGTTCCAATAGAATCAACTGATTATGGAAGGCAACCTTCAAATCTAAAGAAAGAATCTTTGAGTGGTTGATCATGCCTTTTGTCTCAACGAATGATCCAATGAAATTCATGAGAATAATGGATGATATCATGCATTTGTTCACAAACTCTTTTGTGGTGGTATATTTGGATGAGATCCTCATATTTAGTCAAACCTAGGTAGAGCACTTGCACCACATTCAACAAGTCTTGAGCACCCTTCGGCAACACAAATTATATGTGAACCTAGAAAAATGATCATTCAACATGTAGAAAATACAATAATTAGGATACATCGTGGATGAACATGGGGTGCATGTGGACCTGGCCAAGATCCAAGTCATTTGTGATTAGCCAGTTTCGACAACTCTAATGGAGCTCTATAGCTTCTTGGGCCTCGTCAACTTCTACCATAGGTTCATGATGGGTTTCTCTCATATATATTGGCTCTTAAGTAAAGTAACCAAGGGGGGAGATAAAATCCAAGTCTGCTTGGTCTCAATCACAAAAACATCATTCCAAGATCTGAAACACCGCCTCTGATATACACCAATCCTCATATTTATATATCTATAATAGTTTTTTGAAATTGAGACAGATGCCTCTGACTATGTTATTGTTGTCATCCTCACTTAGCAGGGACATCTGATTTCCTATCATAGTGAAACACTGTCTAATTTTGTCCGCATGTATCCCATCTATGACAAAGAGATGTACTTCATTATGCAGGCATGCCGACAATAGAAGTATTACATTATGGTAAAGTAAACGATCATCCACACTGATCACAAGCCTCTACAATTCATGTAGACACGGGGAAAGCTACAAAATGGTCGTCATCACAAATGGTCCACATACCTACAACAATTCCACCTAAATATTAAGTACAGAAAGGGTAGTGCCACTCATGTTGTTGACTTCCTAAGTTGGCCCCTGGTTTTGGTCCTCACCACAGTTCTTAACTTCTGTGGGCACGATACTTCTCAGTGGCCACAATTATATAGTAGTGACTCTGACTTCACTGCTAATTTTTTGACCCTGAGTGTCGAGAAACAAGTTTTATACTTCCACCTCCACAATGAAATCTTGTGCTATCTAAACCATATTTGTGTTCCTTGAAGAGTGAAGGAAAAGCTAATTTGGGAGGCACATTATAGTCAGGGGGTAGGGAACTTCAGGGTGGAGAAGACAATAGCAATACTTTAGAAGCATTTCTACATTCCCAACCTTGGACATGACGTCGGCTAATACATCAAGTCATGCACTACATGTTCCATCGCTAAGCCATCCATCAAGAAGCATGGGTTTTACACTCCTCTCCCTTCCCCTGAAAATCCCTAAGATTCTATCTCCATGGATTACATGTCAAGGTTTCCATCCACCAAACATGGTTATGATTGTGTTTTTGTGGTCATCGATCGGTTCTCTAGGATGGCCACTTTGATATCATGTAAAAAGAGTATCACATCTGAGGCCACTACTAAAACCTTCTTTGCGTATGTTTGGGTCCATTTTGGGCTACCATGGACCACCATTTCAGATAGGGACAATAGGTTCCTCAACACCTTTTGGTCTAGCCTATGGTCTCTAATGGACGCCAAGTTGACCAAATAAACTTTCTTTCATCCCCAAAAAAATGGACAAATAGAGGTGGTCAACATGATGATTGTGCATATCTTGTCCATGTACAACTCCAAGTTTCTGCATACAAGGGATGAGAGTCTCCCATATGTTCAACATAGCTTTAGTAGAGCCCTCTACAACTCTATTGGCCATGACCTTTTTTAGGTGTGCTTAGGGTTCCAACCATTGGCCCCCATTGATGTATCTCTGTCTGTTCTATATTCCCCATAAAAGTCCTCCCACGTTCAGAATGAGGCTGACAGAGAAACCGAATTCATTGAAAAGATCCAACATCTCCAACAACAGGTTCATGATATCTTGGAGAAATCCAATGCCAATTAGAAGCAGTGACACGACCAACATCAGGTTCCTCACAAGTTTAAATTTGGTGAAAGGGTGTGGTTGCATTTGAAAAAAGAGCACCTCACATGCCCCCATAAGAAGCTAAATCCACTCCAATACGGGCCTTACACCATCACCAAGGTTGTGGGTGAAAATGCTTTCAAATTGAGTATTCCTCCTTTCCTTGGCTTGCACCTAGTATTTAATGTGGAGTTTCTTCGATCATATTTCCCACCTCTATTGGACACCTCATAGGTGGTTGAGAAATTATCCCCTACATAAATCAATCCCAAATGCATTGCACATGATCCATTGGATTGGATCATGGACACCAGAATGAAGGGCACCCACCAACAGAACATACAACACTATTGGATTGTCAAAATAGGACAACTACTTCAATAAGCCAAGTGGCTCACCAAGGTTCAGATTCAACAAAAGCTTCCCCATCTCTTGAGGGAGATTGATGTAACAAAGACCATTATTTCCTAAGGGGGGGGACTAATCCAATTTGATATCGGTGGCCATCCACCTCTTCCACTGACTCATCGCAGGTCTCCATCTTGGTCGTTTTTGTTATGATTTTTGGGTCCTAAACTTCTGAGATCATTTTGAGGCCCTAAATGATGCTTTTTGGAAATTTGGGGGCCAGATGAGGCCATGGCATGCCTTGGCTCTGCTAAAAATTTTACTTCTCAATTATATCTTTTCAATGAGCTACTATGCGCCCCAAATGGAGATTTTATGCAAATGTTGTGCCCCCGAGAAGTTGGTGTATCAACTAACCACCTCGGGGCCCACAAAGCTTTTGGAACTTCACCTCCTATGGTTATGGTTTTGGAACATTAGGGTTCTTTATTTATGTTAAAAGGCCATTCTTCCATCCTCTTGTGATAATTTTCTATGAATGAGCGTAGCCAACATTTCTTCCTCTTCAGAGATAAGCTACCACCATTCTATCTAGTTTGTTTTCTACAATATTTGTTATTTTATTCATCAATAGAAGTTGGGTTTCATTGTATTTATGTGTTATTTGTTATATTTTTGTTTGTGTCTCATTTCATTCTCAATATAATATGAATTAGAGGGTTCATGCAAAAGCACCATATTGTGGACAATATTATAATGGTTCAAGAAACTATACACTCTAGTCGAGCAAATAAAGACAAAGGCATGATCATTAAAATCAATATGGATAATTATTTTGATATTGTAAGACAATATTTTCTTTTTTATATCCTTTATAAGTTTGGTTTGTGTCCTTCCTTTATTTGGTGGGTCTCCACGTGCATCTCCAATCCATGGCTTTCTCCTTTGGTGATTGGAAGTCGAACTACCTTTTTCAGAGAAGGCTAGCCTGCAATAGAGCCATCTTTAAATAGGAGCTATACAATCCAAACATTGTATTTGTAGAGGAAAAAGGTTTATTACTAGAATATTTCAATTCTAGGTTAAGGCAATTCTATAGGAGTCAATGCATGGATGAGGTTGAAAAAGATTGGATACACCAATTTCACCTTTCACTCCATATTTCAAGCCCATTTAGTGATAAGTCCAATTCTAAATCATCATGGCAACTTCGACTAAGTGCTCAAGAATTTCAACGATAGGAATCCTCACATGAGTCCCACCTTATTATTTTTTATGGAGCCTCTAAAGGAAATCTAGGGGTGGTAGTTTCAAGGGGAATCATCATCAATCCCGAAGGAAAAATTGAAATAACGTATGCATGGGGTTTAGAAAAATCCTTCAACAACCAAGCTGAAGCATGTGCCCTCTTACAAGGTTTTCACATTACTATCAATTCCAAAACTCAATCTCTAACAATTGTAGGAGACTCAAGAAAAATTATCAATCAAATGCTATTGAAAACTACTCAAGTTGATTACAATCTCACATCTAGGATGGATCGATCCCAACAGGAGGTTTGTAGTTTTCAAAAGATTTCATTTTATTAGGAATTGAGAGATCACAACCAACAAGTGGATTTTCTCTCCAATGAGGCCATAGCTCTAAAAATGGGGGTGCTAAGGATCAATGAAATCACAAGTTATCAAGCCATTTCTTAACCATATAACCATGAATCCAAAGGCATGTACCAACACATCAACTAAAGATATGTCACACCTCGTCTGTCCTCATTCTCAATGTGAGGCAAGTAAATTGACAAGACCAACATCCCCGCCTCCCCCCTCACATGCTTGAATTCAAGTGGATGTGAGCTCTTGAATCATTAGTTGGAGGTTATCTTAGTCAAGATGGGACAATGTATTTACAAAGAGGAAAGCGATTTAGGGGAGTGGGAAACCTGGTTCAACTCTCTATCCATTGTCTGGTAAGAGTTTTTATTGTCATTTGCTTAATCATTCACATTTTTGGTTTGGTAAAAATTATTTCTAGAGTAACACTTTGCAAGTTGTTGTTGTGGTCTCTAGACTTTTTAGTATGAATCTGGTTTTCGTCTCCTTAAGTTTGATTGTTATAGTTTTATTGAACAACCTTTTTTTGGTATTGTGGATTGCTACTTTCCTTGGTTCAACCTTCTATTGTTTTTTGTTACACACCCAACCCCCTATGTAGATTTTAAGGGATGGGGTATTAAAATTTCACTTCTTCTTAGACATCTCAAGGCCTATTCTTGAGGGTACCATTGTCTTATTCTCGTCAATATATTACCAACGAGTTTCACCATGCTCCAAAGCGAGCTCTGGATCAAAATTTATGGTTTTCCAAAGTTCTTGAGCTTCATTAACCAAGTACCACCTCATTGCCACATGACATCCACGTGGCTTCCTAGCCCGTGTGTCATACAACATGGTTGATGTAACCAATAAAATTGGATTCATTCACAAGATCTAAAAACCATGCAAACACACGAGAATGGAACACAACTCTCTTTTATTCCTTCTCCATCTTAACTATTACAATGGAAGTTCAACCCCTTATAATTACTATCTGATATTTTCAAAAAAAATTGATTCTAGAAAAACAACTAATTTTAGGAAATCCTCGCATGACTCTAAAAATGACCAATAACTAAGAACTAACTAGAGTGACACTATTTGTCAACTCATTTTTCTGATTAAGTTCATAAACTAAGAGATAACTAATAATTAAAATTTTAAAAATTCCTGTAAAAACACTAAAACCCCAATTTGAGGCCTTATATGAAGGAATTTAGTCCCATAAAAGTGTCGAAATGATATATGATTTGACAGATCAAATTAGCATGGCAGTGAACTCTTCGAGACAGAACTCCCTATAAAATTTTATCCCAAATGGATAATCGAGTCAAAAGTTATGACCCTTGAAAAATCCCTACATAATCCTTGCATCATTCTCCTCCGGTTGAAAAGAACCCAACTCCTACAAGTTATTGTCTTAAAAATATTCCCACTTACTAAGATCTAGGTTTAGCAAGTCCCCCTCTATAATCCATGTAATCTCTATTGGTTCTATGCCTTCCCATTGGACCATATATCGATTGTATAGACCTTGTCGAGCATGAAGGGTCTTCTTATCTAAAATATATGCAATTTTTTCCTTCTTCTTGTGATTGTCATCACCCAAATAATCCCCATGAAAAATATACAAATCAGAAACATTAAACAAAAGGGAGATATCAAGATCAGCTGGTAAATCGACTTTATAAGCATTGTCATTGATTTTCTTGAGAATCTTGCAAGGACCAATTTTCTTATACTTCAATTTGTGGTAGGTTCCTCTAGGAAATCGTTCTTTCCATAAATAAACCATCATGAAATCACCTTCATTGAATACCTGGTATCGTTGGTGAGCATCTTTTATAAAAAACAATTGTTCATTATTGTCCTGCAATTTTGGTCTCGCTTGTTGCTGCAACTGTTGAATTTGTTCTACAAATGCTTCCCCATCATCATTGATCCTATCCCCTAGTGGTAGTTGCAACAAATCTAGGTGATTTCTACTGTAAACAACCTGAAATTGAGATTTACCTATAGATCTATTCATTGAACTATTGTAGGAAAATTCTACTTGAGGTATAACCAAATCCCACTGCTTGGGATTCTCTCCAACAATGCTCCGTAACAGGTTTCCCAAACTCCAATTTACTACCTCGATTTTCCCATCTGTTTGGGGGTGATAGGAACTACTGAAGTGTAATTTAGTCCCCATTTTCTTCCATAAATTCCTCCAAAAATTGCCCAAGAACTGAGTATCTCTATCAGAGGTAATAGTTTTTGGAACCCCATNCACCCTCGATGCATCACTAGTTTTCTTGCAAGCAATGAAATGAGCCATTTTAGAGAACCTATCAACAACCACAAAAATAGTTACTTCGATGTGTGTTTGGGAGCCCCAACACAAAATCCATGTTCATATCTTTCCATGGGCCTATGGGCACTGGTAATGGCATATACAACCCTGTGTTATGTGAGTGTCCTTTAGCCATTTAGAAAATGCTACACCATGCCACATACCTGGTTATATACTTTTTCATATTTGGCCAATAATACTTATCTTCGATTACGTCTAACATCTTATCCTTTCCAAAATGTCCTGCCAAACCACTAATATGAAGGTCTCTGATAATATTTTCCCTCATTGAACCAATTGGAATGCATAGTTGTTTCCCTTTGAATAGGTAGCCATCTTGCAAAAAATATTCACCCTGATTAAGATCCATGTTCCCAACGACTGGATTCTTAAACTTTTCCACAATCTCCCGAAAATCATTATCAGACTCATAGAGATCCTTTAATGCAACAAACACAATTACTTTATTTTCCATGGTTGTCAAAACAACAGTGCACCGACTCAAAGAGTATGCAATTTGATTCCTTTGTCCTGATTTGTGCTTCAGAACAAAGGTGTAGCCCTGTAATAAAGAGACCCATTTTGCATTTCTATTGTCCAATTTCTTTTGGGTGTTTACATATTTTAATGCAATGTGATCGACAAATAACACAGACTCTTTCAACACTAAATAATGTCTCCATTATCTCAATGCTTTCAATATTGCATAAATTTATGCATCATATGTGGAGTAGTTCTTTCTTACCTCATTCAACTTTTCACTAAAGAATGCAATTGGTCTACATGCTTGGCTAACTATAGCTCCAATGCCTACATGTGAAGCGTCACAGTCTATCTCAAACACTTTATCAAAATCTGGTAAGGCTAATATGGGTGCCTCAGTTTCCTTCTTCTTTAGAAACTTAAAATTTTCCTCAGCGTCATTGGTCCACATGAATGTCTTGCCTTTGGTGCAATCTATTATGGATGCTAGAATACTGCTAAAATTTCGAATAAATTTTTGATAAAAGGTATCCATCCCATGAAAACTTCTTGTCTTTTTTATGCTCCTAAGACTAGGCCACTCCAAAATTGTTGTGACCTTCTCTGAATCCATCTTGACTCCTTCTTTCGAGATGAAAAAACCTAGAAATACCAAACTTTCTTGCAGGAACCTACATTTCTTCAGGTTTAAATTAAGTTTATGTTTTCTCAATGCATCCAATATAATTTTTAAATGTTGCAAGTGATATTCTTTGTTGTTACTGAAAACTAGGATATGATCAAAATAAACGGCAACAAACTTACCAATATAAGGTCAAAGCACAATATTCATCAACCGCATGAAAGTACTAGGTGCATTAGACAACCCAAATGGCATCACCATCCATTCATATAGTCCATCCCTGGTCTTGAAGGTAGTTTTCCATTCATCCCCTTCGTGATTCCATATATAGTGGTATCCACTTCACAAATCAATCTTACTAAAATATTTAGTTATGACTAGCACATCCACCATGTCATCCAAGCACGGTATAGGAAACCGATATTTGATGGTAATTTTATTGATTTCTCTGCTATCTGTGCACATCCTCCATTTATTATCCTTTTTGGGAGTCAACAATGTTGGTACATCACAGAGACTCGTGATTTCTCTTACAAAACCTTTCTTTACAAGTTCTGTCACTTGTTAGTTGAGCTCTACATGTTGTGTAGGACTCATCCTATAAGTTTCCTGATTAGGTAAAGATGATCCTGGGATTAGATCAATGTGATGTTGAATATCCCTCTTTGGTGGAATACCAACAGGTAGTTCATTAGGGTTAACATCAACATATTATTCTAGTAACTTGGCCACTTCAGTAGGAATTGGTACATATTCCACGGCTCCTTTTTGCACTATTAATGAATAGCATAATCATGTTACCTTCCTTTCCTTAAAAAACTCTCTTTCTGACAACATATTCTCAGTTTTTCCCTCATCTTTAAGGGGAAATAAGACAACTTTCAATCCATCCTTCCAAAATGTGTAGGTATTATTTCCTCCATCATGCATGACTTTTCTGTCATATTGCCAAGGCCTCCCCAATAATAGATTATATGCATCCATCAAAATGACATCACACCATACTTCATATTTACAAGTCTTACTGATGGAAAACTTGATCAAACATCTTTTATTAATGGTGACTTCATTCCCCTTTTTGAACCATGCAATTCGGTAAGGATGGGGATGTGTTTCACAACATAATTTCAACTTATCTACCATCTCTTTGGAAACCATATTCTCACAACTACCACTATCAACAATAACTTGAGATACCTTTCCCCCGGAAGTGCATCTGGTTCAAAAAATATTAGTCATAAGCCAAGAATCTTCTTCATTGCTACTATTCCTTTGCTATTTTTTGGGAATCACCATTGACCTCTGTATCATGAGGCTCTCCCCCATATCAGGCAGGGATTTAGATTCAACTCCTTCTTCTTCATTCTCATCTTGGACCAAGTTCAAAATAGGTTGTAGTCCTTGCTTAAGCTCTCCACCAAGATAAAATTATGTCAAGAACATTGGGAAACCAATATCAAGATATTTTCTGAGACTTGGAAGTTTTCAAAGACTTAACACGGTGATAAAAATCAATCACAAACTTAGGAATCCTGGGATGACCTAGAGAATCCCCTAAATCTCCCAAAGACTAAAGAAAGAAAATAGTTTTCAAAAATTGCACATAGGTCCGCGATTGTGTGAATTGAGACTCGTGGATGCCCGTGGGTCATACACATTAAAAGCATGGATATCCGCGACTGATATAACAAAAAAGTGTGGATAACTCTGTAAAACTAGAAAAATAAAAAAGAATTTAAACAGGGAGACTCCCAAAAACTTATGGAAAATTTTCCAGATAATAAAAGCTTTGCAACAAAGATTGGAAAACAAGAAAACTCATAGCAATAAAAAAGGACACACAAGACACCCTACAACCGACCCAAACTAGGAGACTCCACAATATGGTCGCCAATTCTAATTAAGGGATTTTTCCCCCATGACCTTGGGTCAAGTCACAACAGAGCAAAACCGAATTTAGAAGACAGAACCTACCCTCATCTATATCAATGCATATGAGAAATAACTAATTTTATAAAGGGAGAGAGAGAAAGAAAGGAGAGGCCTCACACCGTGAATCCTTCATTCGATGTCGATCCCCGCTCTTGCTTCTTGAAGCAATCTTGATCTCTATCGGAACTAGCCTACAATAAGAAACCAATAATAGGTTGCTACAAGGTAGTTATACATTCAAATAACATATATCATGTGCATAGATTCAAATACATATGAAAGACATTAACATATATCATTACAATGAACCATTAAACACACAATAGGAGGGAAAGAGAACTCTTTTATTAACAACAATGTGAGAAAGGTAGTTACAACCTGATCCAACCTTCGATATTGGTTCAGATCCAACTACCCTGAGTTCCTCCAAATACCTCCAAGCATCAACTCAAGCAGTGAGGATCTTCCTTGAATAACTCAACAGGGATAGGAATGCACCCTGTAGTTATATAGAGAAAGGAAGGAACACTATAAAAGGAGTTTTCAGGTATGGGATGCTACTCAGAGAATGAAGGGATTAGGGAAGCTTGCTAAAAAAATTCTAGTATGATCTTACACCTTAGTTCTTCTCCCCTCATCCATGCCCCCAATGGTGCATTTATACCATCCTTGAGAGGTTCAGGAGGTTGAATTCCATTTGGTACAGGCTTAGGGATTTTCGGCAACGAGCCCAACCAAAATCCCTTCCTGAAAAAGTGGAATTATTTTATTTTTCCCATTTGTTAAGGGCATCCACGGGTTTCAAGCTAGCAAGGTGTGGATGTCTGCATGTTCCACAATGGAAACCCACAGATATAAGCAAAATTTGATTTTTTTGGGTGACTTTGAAGAGCAAAATTGGGTTTTTTATTAGCAATCTAGGGAAAGAGTTGGGCCATGTCACAAATGAATAGGTGTGGAAATTTGTGCTATAACAGAGATGCCACTAAAAGTCAAGTAAATATGCAAGAGATAAAGCTAGTAACGGCTAGTATAGCTCAAGTGATATAAAGTAAGACTTTAGTGATGATATAGGGTTGTTAAATGGTGTTATTGTAGAGATATTATGATAGCCTTATGGCTGTAGCAAACATATGCTACAACAACAAGATATACCCCTAAAAATAAGCAAACAACTTGTCCAACAATTAGCCAATATCAAGTAGTTTAAAAATGACAACTTGTAAGCAAACTTTAGTGGTAGCTTAGTGAGTAAAACAAGTGTTAAAGAGTGATTTTCTGCAACCCTGATGGTTGTAGCTTAAATTTATAACAGAAACAAGAGATCCTTGGGCAATCAAGACGCCTTAATGGCTACTTCCTTGGGGGTGTAGCCCCTATTACTCCCTAAGGAAAGCAAGACTAGCTAGGAAACATTAGGAGGGTGTAAGCCCTTTTACTCCTCCTAATAACCCTTTGTACAATAGATTATTCAAGACAACTATGATAGGCTTAGTGGGGTTGTATTCCCTTATAATCCCCAATAGCTTAGCAAAATTAACCTTGCAACTAAGAAAGAAGCAATAAAAAAGCAAAGATTCCTTACCTAGTCCAAGCATTAACAGATAAACTCCCTTTTAACCAAGAAAATTCCACCACAGTGCAAGAATTAGCCTCCAAGAGAGATAGCACATCACTTATTCGTCCAATAGAAAATACAAACCATCACAAGAGCAAGTAGAAGAGAGAGATGTGTAAAATTTCCCAAAAAGGGCGCAAATTTCAGCCAAGGAGTCTTTCTCCCAAGTGAGAGTTATGTTAAAATGAAATGAAAATGATCCTTATTTATACAAAACTCCTAAAAAGTGTTTGTCCACATAAATTTGGGTAAACCACAAAATAAGGGAGCCATTCTCCCTTTATTTTTTCCCTTTATATAATAAATTTAAATTTAACTTTAAAAATGCACATAAGAAACCCTAAAAGGTGACGTCAAACCTCTCTAGGGTGACATTTTAACACTTCAACAAGTCATTGAGCAAAGGGAGGAGGTCCTTGAGCCTCTTAAGGCTCCTTCTTCATATGCTAGGTTGATCTCTATGATGAAAAAGGTCTTCCTCCTCCAAAAATGCCAAGTGTCTATCAAAACAACATCATCACCACCCAAACCCTAACCCTAGAGTGACGTCAAGCCCTCCAACGTGACGTTTTAGCCTCCAAAGGAAAATTGTTGGGCTTGCAAGGGCTAGGTGAGATCCTCTAAGGTCTCTTTCTTTTCCTCTAAAGGAAACGTTCCTCTCCTATATTTCCCCAAGGAATGGGCTATGGCATCCAACCAGTGGGCTTCCTACCCCAATGAAGGCTCAAACTGAGCTTGTTCCTCCAAATTGTCCATCAACAAGGTCCTACAAAGACATACAAGTACGCCCTCCAAGGATCCCAAGTCAACACATCATGGAAAGTAAAATCATATTTAATATAAGAGTCATTCAAGCATGTACATCAAAAATTACCTCATCAAATTAAACAGGTGCTCAAAGAACCTATGCAATTTTCCAAGTTTAGGTATGGGAAGGTTGACAAGGTGACCTATTGGGTGAATCGGTCCCTAAGTCAAGGAGTGTTTCCTAGGTGGAAACCTCTCTAAGTCATGTGGAGAAGATGAATTTGATGGGGGTAAGACTTTTGGGCATGGGGTTCATGACATACAAGGGTTCACATTGTCTCATTTATGGGTGCCTTTGTAGAGGGTGTTTTGCACCTTCATTTTCAATGCATCCTTTTTCTAAGCCCAATTATTGCCATTTGTCTTTGAAGATGTTTCCAGGTTGAAGCCAAGGTGGGGCTTCTACCTAAGCATGAAAAACATTGCCCACCTTGACTCTACCCTGGTCACATTATGCTTCCCCAAGTTGAAGACAATGTGTGGGACTTCTACCTAAGCATGAAAAACATTGCCCACACATGTTATACCTTGGTTAGCATTTTTATATTGTTATTTTTCACGGGTCCCATAAGTTTCTTATGAGAGATATTTCATTGTCCTTGGGGTCCCTGGGAAAGAATCTAGAAGGTTTATTATTGGATTTTATCTTTTCCAACTACAAACCTATGGGCCTTCAACCCCTTCTTCCCATGAAATGAGGTACAATCCCTTCTTGGGTCAATACACTCGAAAATCCCAAAAGATAAGGAGACGAATAAGGGGTGAAGTGATGAAAAATGGTAAGTATGATCGGGAATGGCACGATGATTTGTCAAGGAGACCTCCCAGTGGAAAATCCATCCCTAAGGGTGACCACTTACTAGGGTGCAATGTCAACCGCCAAGGTGAAACATGGCAAAGAGCATAACTTCCAAGAAAAAATTCTATAATCAAAAGTAGTTGTAAATGCAACATACTTAAATGGAAATATTAAAATGACACTTACCACAATACCTAACTTGTACCTCATGGAGCAAGACCCATTGTCTTTCGGAGGAAAGATGATGTGGTTGATGCCATCGTTAGGAATCCAGGATGTGTGGTGGTGAAGCAGGTCTCTATCTATGCATGTGGACATTGTCGGTCATCTGTCAAGGAGACCTCCCAGTGGCAAATCCATCTGTAAGGGTGACCACTTACTAGGGTACAATGTCAACCACCAAGGTGAAATAGGGCAAAGAGCATAACTTCCAAGAAAAATTTCTATAATAAAAAGTAGCCTTAAATGCAACATACTCAAATGGAAATATTAAAATGACACTTACCACAACACCTAACTTGTACCTCATGGAGAAAGACCCATTGTCTTCTGGAGGAGAGCTGATGTGGTTGATGCCATCGTCAGGAACCCAGGATGTGTGGTGGTGAAGTGGGTCTCTGTCTATGCATGTGGACGTTGTCAGTGCTTTGCCTCTCGGTACTCCATGTCACATGTCTCTCGGTACTCCATGTCTACAACCAGAGGACCTCGAGACATCATCTCCTTAGTTATCCCTAGAAATGGGGATAACATACCCAACAATTGTTCACCTAAAATATAATTCATGTGAAAAAGTGACGGCCCCAACATGGTAATGGTCCAAATATTCCCCACATGTCCAAGTGGCAACCATGATAGCACACCATGATCCAAATATGGGGACTTACCAACATGTGAGAATCTACTAGATACTTTTAGAAGCACATGGAGGTTCCAAGAGGGTTTCAAAACTATAAACCTAACCTTAATTCTATCTACCAAAAACCTAGCAAAATGGGGGAAATGGTTCATTTTTTACTAGCCATAGATTACTCCATAATGTGAGCAAGGGTACGGAGGAGATAATAATTGAGCAGAGAGATGAAAGCATATTGTAGAGAACTATAAAAGACCAAAGTGTCTCACAACTCCATACTAAGCTTGGAAAACTTAGTAATATATATTGTAATATATGAAGACAAAATGCACAATCCTTCATTGAATAATAGTTTTATCGTATGTGTTTTCAGGTTAAATATTTGTGTTCTGTCAAAAGAATACAATTTTTCTATTGTAGTCTATTTCATATGTCATGGTAGTTAAAGATTCAAGTGGTGTGTTTTTATCATTGTTAAAGTAATAAAAATACAAAATGATAGTCACATACTCAAACATAGGCTCATTGTAGTCATTTTAA
>ML802986.1:173483-189983 GCA_009831015.1 Picea engelmannii
ATTGCTTTGGGGTAGGTAGGGAATGAATGAGAAAGGATAAGGGAGGTTGGGAAATTGATGAAGGGGGGGGAGTAGCTAGATGGAAGGGGGTTGGGGGCATTCGAAGAGGGGGATTCGACAGGAGAGAGAAAGGAGATTTCTTAGGAGAAAATGGGGGAGAAATTTGGGTGGGGTTACTAGTGGACTGGAGTTGCTGGGATTTTGGGCTTGGGGGCTAGGAAATTAGATTTCCTGGAGCAAGGGAGTTGGAGAGGCTATGTTCCTAGATGGCTGGGAGGAAACAGTTTCAGGAAAGTTCTCAACATGAAACAAAGAGGACAAACTCCTTCTTCAAGAGGTATTTCATTGTTATTACTCATTATTGTTATTCACTGTTCATTTTTCTTTTTTGAGTGATATATATATATATACCCACATCTAGAACATAAGAATAGATTTGATTTACTTCAATAAAAACAGTAAAATAATTTAGATAACAAATTTTTTTTGTTAAAAACATTGAATCCCTGAGTAGGGGGATTTACATATTTGTATCTCATTTCGTTCTCAATATAATCCAGATTAGTGGTATCAGAGCAGTCTTCTCCTTGTTATTTCTCAGTGCATGTCCCTGATGAGGTCACGATATAGAGAGTTGGGTATTGAGCTAGTTCCACTTGGGGATGATTGTTCTCGTCGGCCCAAGCAACCTCCCATGGTGGAAGAAAAGAGAGATGACAGAGCATGAGATATTTTCATAATGTTTCTCAAGGAATCTCTCATGCGACAATGGAACAAGATGATGGACAACTTCGACCAAATCCTTTGATGATTGTCGACAACAGGTGAGGCACCTTAAACAAGCATCCATTCTAGAGGTGCGACACCCTTCAAGGTACAATTTAACTTTGGTATCCCCTTATTTGAAGGCCAGATAGATGCAAATGATTTGGAGAAATGGATGAATCTATTAGAAGGGTATTACTCTGCTCACAAATTTTCTGATACTGAAAAGATCACCTTCACTCTCCTTAAATCTGTCCTCCATAACAAAGATTGGTGGGAATGTTACAAGGAGAGACATAATGAAAATGATTTTATGGAATTTAGGACAGGACCCACTTGGGTGGCCTTTGTTGATGCACTCAAGGAGAAGTTCTACCATGTTGTAAACTATGATGACCAATACACAAGATGGATGACTATGTGTCGGGAAAGAGACCAAACTGTGTCAGAGTACACTAACATCTTCCATACCTTATGCTCAAATTTGGGTATCAGATACTCTAAGTGGCACTTGGTTCTAAATTACCATAGTGGCCTACAAAGGTACATCCAAAAATATATGGATTTCTTGGACATATCCTCACTAGGAACTACGTATCGATATGCTATCAAAATCGAGCAGAAACTTAAGCAATGAAAAAGTGGGAGTTTGGGTCTACAAATACACAACAATAGAAGCATGGAAAAGGTGGCCCTAACTCACAAAACAAGGGGCAAAGAAAGTAATTCCAACCTCAAGACAACCAGTCCAAGCCGTAGGCATATAAGGGTAACAAGAAGATGAAAAAGGACACTGGAAAATGGTGTGAGTTCCACAAAATCCCTCGGCACAACATTGATGAATGATGCTAAGAAAAAAAATTGTTGGTTGAGCTTAAAGAATAAGAGTGGGTCCCCAACTCCAAATCTGATTCGAAACAGGATAATAGAAAGTGAATCATCGATGCATAACCTAGTGCTACCATCACAACCGCAAAGATCCAACTCGATGAGTCAAAGGATATTGAGGAAGGGGAGAGACTCTTCCATTCACAAATGTGGGTGAAGGGAACCCATTGCATTTCATTGTTGATAGAGGGAACCAAAAGAATCTGATCTTGGCCGAGGTAATCAAGAGATTGAAGATGTCAATGATGCCACACCCCCAACCATACACCATTGGTTGGTTGAGCTAGGGACAATATCTTTGCATCTAGCCAACAACACCACCTATACTACGACATCAAGCCCTTCAAAGATGAAGTGTTGTGTTATGTTTCCCTTCTTGAAGTCAGGGATAATTTTAACAATGGAAAATTATCTTAGAAGGTAGAAACCTTGGCGAATCTTACTAGTCCTTAATATGCAAACTATAAAATGTTTGGTGATATTTTTTTTTTAAATATTCAAATTTCTAAGGATTTTATACATTTTCTATAAAATTTGGGATATTCTTAAGGTAAAATAACTTTATTCTATAGTATTTGGGTGAATAAATTTTAGAAAAATGGAAATTGGCGAATCTTTTTTTGGAAAAAAACATGGAAAATTAGCCCATAGGAGATATATAGCCCCTAAAATTTTCCCTACTTGAAGTTTGTGATGTTCTTTTAGGAAAAGCTTATATGTGAAAATGTCATGTTGTTTATGAGTCATGGCCCTATAGTGTCATTATCACTTTGAGGGGTCATCCCTACAGAGTACCCGAGGTAGTTTCGACTACTGCAATTTCATTGGTCTCAACAAAACAATGTTGAAAAGTAATCTCACAGACTGGGAAGTTTGTCCTCTTCATGGCCTGGTCAGAAGAGTAAAGAAAGGTCAATTTGGCCACCACAACTTCAACACAAGTTCTCTCTACATAACAAAAATGGGCGGACAAGCTTGTATAGGAATATAGAGACCTCTTCGCTTCACCTATAGGGGTGCCTTTGCACTGTCGAGTCAAATATCTCATTGATTTTATACTCGGTGCTCTCTTTCCCAGTGGTCCAATATACAGATGCTCCCTTTTGGAAATTGAAGAAATAAATTGTTAAATTCAGGAGCTCATCCACAAGGGCCACAGTCTACCAAGCTCCTCACTTTGTGGAAGCCCAATTGTGTTGGTGCAGAAGAAGGATGGAACGTGGTGACTCTATATCGATTATAGAGACCTAAATAAAATCAATGTTAAGAACTGATACCCAATCCCCCAGATTGATTATCTTCTTGATCAGCTCAAGGGTGTTAAGTTCTTCAACAAGATCGATCTGAAGTCAAGCTATCACTAGGTTTTGATAGAATCAAATGATGTATGGAAGACAACCTTCAAATATAAAGAAGGCCTCTTTGAGTGGTTCGTCATGCCTTTTGTCTCAACTAATGCTCCAACGACATTCATGAGGATAATGGATGATATCTTGTAGTCATTCACAAACTCTTTCATGGTGGTCTATTTGGATGACATCATCATCTTCATCTGGACCTGGGCAGAGCACTTGCACCACATTCAACAGGCCTTGAGCACCCTACGACAACACAAGTTATATGTGAACCTAGAGAAATGATCATTCGGTATGTAGAGAATCTAATACTTAGGATACATCATGGATGAACATGGGGTGCATGTGGACCCAACCAAGATCCAAGTCATTTGTGATTGGCCAACCCCGACAACTTTGATAGAGCTCTATAGCTTCATGGGCCTCACCAACTTCTACCATAGGTTCATGATGGATTTCTCTCATATAGCTTGGCCCTTAAGTCAAGTGATGATGGGGGGAGATGAAATCCAAGTTTTCTTGGTCTGAATCACAACAAAAAGCATTCCAAGATCTGAAACACCACCTCTATTATGCACCAGTCCTCATATTTCTATATCTACAATATTGTTTCGAGATCGAGATAGATTCCTTTGACTATGTTATTGTTGTCGTCCTCATTTAGTAGGGACATCTGATTTCCTATCATAGTGAAACATTTTTTGATTTTGTTCATAGGTATCCCATCTATGACAAAGAGATGTACTTCATTGTGTAGACATGCCGACAGTCAAAGCATTACATTCTATGAAAGGAAACGATCATCCACACTAATCACAAGTCTCTACAATTCATGTAGACACAAGGAAAGCTACATAATGGTCGTCATCATAAATGGTCCACATACCTACAACAATTCCACCTAAATATTAAGTACAAGAAGGGAAGCACCAATCATGTTGTTGACTACCTAAGTTGGCCCCCAATTGTGTCCCTCACCATAGTTCTTAAATCCTATGGGCATGAGACCTCTCGGCGGCCACAATTATATAGCAGTGACTCTGACTTCACTGCTACTTTTTAGACCCTGAGAGTCGGGAAACAAGTTTTGGACTTCCACCTCCATGATGCACTCTTATGTTATGTCAACCATCTTTGTGTTCCTTGAAGCCAACGTGCAAAGATAATTTCAGAGGTACAATACAGTTAGGGAGCAAGGAACTTTGGGGTGGAGAAGACAGTATAAATACTTTAGAAGCATTACATAATTTCCCAACCTTTGACATGACATCGACCAATACATAAATTCATGCACTGCCTCTTCCATAGCTAAGCCATACATCAAGAAGCAAGGGTTGTACACTCCTCTCCCTACACCCGACAAGCCCTAAGAGTCTATCTCCATGGATTACATGTCAGGGTTTCCCTCCACCAAACATGGTTATGATTATGTTTTTGTGTTCGTCAACTAGTTCTCTAAGATGGCCATTTTGACACTTTGTAAAAAGAGTATCACAACTGAGGCCATTACTAAAATCTTCTTTGTGCATGTTTGGGTCCATTTTTTGCTACCATGGAACATCATTTCAGATAGAGATGATAGGTTCCTCGACACCTTTTGGTCCAACCTATGGTCTCTAATGGGCACCAAGTTGACCAAATTGACTACCTTTCATCTCCAAACAAATGGATAAAAAGAGGTGGTCAACATGATGATTGTGCATATCTTGTGCATGTACAATTCCAAGCATCCACATACAAAGGATGAGAGCATCCCATACATTCAACATAGCTTTAATGGAGCCCTCCATAGCTTTACTGGACACAACCATTTTTAGGTGTGCTTGGGGTTCCAACCATTGCCCCCCATTGATGTAGCTCTGCACATTCTATATGCGTTGACAAAGTCCCCCCATGTTTAGACTAAGGTTGACAAAGAAACCAAATTCATTGAACGGATCCAACACCTCTAACAATAGGTTCATGATATATTGGAAAAATCCAATGTCAAGTATAAGCAGTGACACGACCAACATCGGGTTCCTCACAAGTTTCAGGTTGGTGACAAGGTGTGGTTGCATTTGAAAAAAGAGCACCTCACATGCCCCCGCAAGAAGCTCAATCCACTCTGATACGGGCCTTACACCATCACCAAGGTTGTGGGTGACAATTCTTTCAAATTGAGTATTCCTCCTTTCCTTGGCTTGCACCTTGTATTTAATGTGGAGTTGCTTCAACCATATTTCCCACCTCTGTTGGACACCTCAGAGTTGGTTAAGAAATTAGCCCCTACAAAAATCAATTCCAAATGCATTGCACATGATCTAGTGGATTGGATCATGGACATCATAATCAAGGGCACCCACCAACAAAACATATAACTCTATTGGATTGTTAAAGAAGAAAAACTACTTCAGCAAGGCAAGTGGCTCACCAAGGTTCAAATTCAACAAAGTTTCCCCATCTCCTAAGGGAACTTGACGCAACAAATATCATTGCTTCCTAAGGGGGGAGGACTGATCCAAGTGGATATTGGTGTCCATTCACCTCTTCCACTGACTCATCATGGTTCTCCATCTTGGTCGTTTTTGTTATGATTTTCAGGTCCTAAACTTCTGAGGATGTTTCGAGGCCCTAAATGACATTTTTTGGACATTTGGGGGCCAGGTGTGGGCATGACATGCCTTGGCCTTGCTAAAAAATGTACTTCTCAATTATATATTTCCAATGAGCTAATTTTCATCCCAAATGGATATTGTATGCAAAGGTTGTGCCCCGAGGAAGTTGGTGTATCAACTAACCACATAAGGGCCCACAAATATTTTGGCACTTCACCTCCTATGGTTATGATTTTGGACCATTAGGGTTGTTTATTTATGTTAAAAGGCCATTCTTTCGACCTCTTGTGATAATTTTCTACGAATGATTGTAGCCAACATTTCTTCATCTTCAAAGATAAGCTACCACCATTCTAGCTAGTTTGTGTTCTACAATATTATGATATTTTATTCATTATTAGAAGTTGGGTTTCATTGTATTTGTGTGTTCTTTTCTATAGTTTTGTTTGTATCTCTTTCATTCTCAATATAACATGGATCAGAGAGTACATGCAAAAGCACCAGATTGTGGGCAATATTTTAATGGTTCAAGAAGCTATATACTCTAGTCGAGCAAATAAAGACAAAGGTGTGATCATTAAAATCGATATGGATAATGTTTTTGATAGGGTAAGACATTATTTTCTTTTTGATGTCCTTTATAAGTTTGGTGTATGTCCTTCCTTTGTTTGGTGGGTCTCCATGTGATCTCCAATCCATGGATTTCTCCTTTAGTGATTGGGAGTCCCGCCACCTTTTTCCAAGGTTGTAAGGGTATGCAACAAAGTTTCCCCCTTTCTCCTCTTTAACATATAATCATGTTTGAATATTTAAGTAGGAAGTTGGAGGCAGAGAGGCGCTCTAGTAACCCAGAAGGAATTAAATTATTAAGGGGAGTCAAAAGTATGAACCATTCTCAGTTTGTTGATGATACACTTCTCCTAGGAAATACATCTTCTATTATGGTTGTGAGATTTAAAAGGGTCTTAGATCTATTCACAAATGCTTATGGTGGAAAAATTAACCATAACAAAAGTCAAATATATGGGTGGAAATAAGCTAGAATATCCTTCAGGCCATTTCCATAATTCTTGTTTTCTCACGCTAGGAAACATGGACCTCATTCAAGTACCTCAGAATGCCCATTTGTTTGTCTAATCCAATGACACAGTCTTGGCATAGTGTTCTAGGAAAAATTAAATCCAAACTCCAACAATCAGGTTCATAATGGTTGAGTTCAACAAGACAGGTGGTGCTCATCAAGTTGGTTCTCTCATACCTTCCCACATTTCAGTGCTTGGCCATGTTAGTTCCAACTGGATCAATGTAGCAAGTTGCTCAAGAAATAAGGAAATGTATGTGGTAAGGGGGTAAGACAAACACACAAAAATTTCACCTAGTTAATTGGAAGATAGTCAAAGCTCCAGAAGAAAGTGGAGATCTGGGAATAAAGGATACAACCTTAATGAATTTAGCTTTGGGAGCTAAAATGATTTGGAGGATGATTAAAAGTAAGATGGACTAGTGGAAGAAAGTTCTTCATAAGAAATAATTCAATCGGGAATGTATTCATTGCATTGATAATCCTCTTGAAACAAAAAAAGGCTCATCTATATGAAAACTCATTAAATTAGTATCCCCTATAATCTAATCCAAAATCACTTGGATTCCAGGTAATGAAAGTTCTTTTAGCATTTGGCAAGGCAACATTATGGGAAATTAGCCGTTGGAGCACACTCATAATATGCTTCCCTTAAAATCTTGGATGGACGGTCATAACCTAAAAAAATTGTTTGACATTTCATATTGCTCAAATAGATCAGGGTCTTGGATAGGGTGGCCCATTGGCTCTCCACCTTCACATATTCTTCCTTTGTTTTTTTCTCTCTTCAATTATCTAAAAATATGTGCGTCATGGGACATTTCAATCCCTGACCATAGAGGTTGGGGATCCTTGGACTATAATGTCAAAAGTGGATATTTGCATCAACTTCAAACTTTATCTCTCCCTTAGCGCTTAACAATTTGGAACCAGATTTGGCATTCTGACGGGCTCCTCAAAATAAACATTTTATGCTAGATAATGGTTCATGGGAAACTCTTGATAGCTGAGAACTTGCTAAAAAGGAGGATTATAGGCCCTTCACGATGTGCCCTATGTCTTTCCAAAGTGGAATCAATTCGCCACATTTTATTTGAATGTGCTTACACATCTCAAGTCTGGAAATATGTTTTTGTTGGAATAAATCACAAAATGAGAAAGCCATAATCTTAGAAAACTATGTTTTCTCACTGAAGCAAAACTTGTGAGGGAAACATTAAAAAATAAGACAATATTCAAAAGATTTTGGTCATGTTTTCCAAATTTTCTCTACTAGAAAATATGGCTAGCGTGCAATAGAGCCATCTTTAAATAAGAGCTATACAATCCCAACACTGTAGCTGTAAAGGAAAAAAGTTTATCAGTGAAATATTTCAATTCTAGGTTCAGGAAATTCTCTAAGAGTCAATTCTTGGATGAGGTTGAAAAAGATTGGATACAACAATTTCACTTTTCACCCCATATTTCAAGCCCATTTAGTGATAAGTCCAATTAGAAATCATCATGGCAGCTTCGACTAAGTGCTCAAGAATTTCAACTATATGAATCCTCACATGAGTCCCACCTTATTAATTTTTATGGATCATATAAAGGAAATCTAGGGGTGGTAGTTGCAGGGGGAATCATCAACGATCCCAGAGGAAAAATAGAATAACGAATGCATGAGGTTTAGAAAATTCCTCTAACAACCAGAAGCATGTGCCCTCTTACAAGGTTTTCACATTACTATTGATTCCAAAATCCACTCTATGACAATTGTAGGAGACTCAAGCACAATTATCAATAAAATGGTCTTGAAAACTACTTCATTTGATTACAATATCACATCTATTATGGATCGATCCCAATAGGAGGTTTGTAGTTTTCAAAATATATATTTTTATCAGGCATTGAGAGAGCACAACCAACAAGTGGATTTGCTTTCCAATGAGGCCATAGCTCTAAAAATGGGGGTGCTAAGGATCAATGAAATCACAAGTTATCAATCCATTTCTTAACCATATAACCATGATTCCAAAGGCATGTACCACTGCATTAACTCAAGATATTGGTGGCATTATTGATTGTGTCTTGTCATTGATGGCAACGTGAATTAGTCATGAACAAAGTTATACAACATGAATCAGTCATGAATAAAGTTATACAGTTTGCATTAGTGTCAGGATGGCCAATAAGGTTTGCCCATATATAATGAAGGGTCATTAATGGAAAGAGAATGCAACATAGCAATAAGGCTAAAGTTCAGGAGAAAAAGCGTATGGTAAATGTCATCGATGTAATATTTGATCACTGTCAAGGATAGATGATGTTTGTTACATGTAATTTTTCCAAAGCTCAGAAGAGATAATGCTTTTAAAGTTGTGCAGGAGATCAGTTTTCAGAAAGAGAAATTTACAGCTGGAAACCTTTATAAATATCAAGCAACTGGAGTTGTTCATCCAGAATTCGAATGTAAATCTGATTGTTGGATCACAGAGGAAACCTGCATAAAGAAGGAGAGAATCGTGGCCATATGATTGAAGATTCAGGGGTGAATTAAACTGTCAAATCGTGTAGGAAGAACAATAGTTAAATTCAGAGCTGACTACTTCGAATAAAATTACTCGAAGGAAAAATATTTTAGTCGAAGACGAAGTCCCGAAGTGGACATGAGTAGTCCAATCTCAGGAAAATTTCGGGAGTATTATTGACCATATGATCAAAATAAAGTGGAAGGATAGGATAAGTAAGGCCAGGGCATGAAGTTCCTGATTAAAATCATCGGATAACATCAGAAAAGATCTCAGTCGTTGGATTAAAGCTGAGTAGATGATCTAGGGGATCAAAATATGCTCAAAAATCAAAGTTCTCGGAATTGCTTCAAAACAGACTCGTGCATAGACCTTGTCCTCAAGATCCCAACGCAACTTGAATGGGTTCAAATAGATTTTGTATGCAAGATATATTGCGTCCTATCCATTTCCTCAAACATGCAAAATTTTGTTGACTATATAGTCTAACGTGGCAGGGTTGTATTGCTGACGTGGCAGGCTCGTACTAATGACATGGTAGGGATATATTGGTGACATGGCATGTGTGTTGGAATGGTACATGGACCAATTGAAGTTCGACATGTGGCATGCTCAGAGTGAATGGGAAGGTGCCACATGGCCCAGCCAGGGGCCACCACGTCGCACCCCATAATTGGTTGTTGGTAAAAGGTTTGCTGGGACTCCACGGGATTTGAAACCACGACCTCTGGGCATGGGAGAATGACTTGGAATAGGTCAGGCTACTAGCTTGCTTGCCATATGTTTCTTACTCTTATACCATCCACTATGTATTTAAGTTTGCATTGGTGTATGGTTTAGGGGGATTCTAGGCTGGGGCTTAGCCCCAACCCTTAGTCACACCACTCCCATACAACCTTTGGCACGGGGTTTCAACAAGAATATCCAACAATGAGCACAGGGGTTCCACATGTTTATCCCTTGGTTTTTCCATTCACCACATGACCACCAAATGTGCAGGAGTTTGCCAATGGATCTGGACTTAGCGCTAGGGTGTGGCCACATGGTTTTCATGTGATCAGGACCCCCATCGAGAAAGGTGCTATGCCTCCTAATGGTGTGATAGATTTCCACCTTTTGCGGGATGCACATGGGTGCTGGGTTTAGGCACGGGAAACACCCAAAATCCAGGTTCAGTTCACACATGTGTGTTTTGGAGGAGCAGAGACAACAAAGAATTGGAAAACTTTCAGGGAGTGATTCCAACTCAGTTTTTGGCTAAACCAGGTGCAAGAAGAGCCCAACTAGGGGTTTTTGGATGTTCTTGAGTCATTGAAGGCATCTATTTCTCATTCTAAGCATTTTAAAGCACTGATTTTGACACTTTGAGCATGGATGAAAATGATCCATTGGAAGCTGGACCAGGAGATGTAGCCCAAGAGAGGGGTGAACTCCTTTATCATTTTGGTGTGTTAATGTGTTTATTTTTATGGTTGTTATGATCGTTTATGATGCTCATGATTAAGTAAAAACTCATTAAGTTTTATGTGATTGTAACTTGATCATATTACCCAAGCACATACAATTTCACTTGCAATTTTAAAGAGACTCAAGCCTTTTCATTTTCAGATCAAGATGGTATCAGAGCATAGGTTTTTGAAGGTTTGATTGTTTTCAAGTGTTTGTTTTATGATGCTTACAAGGTTGAAGCTCACAAGAGGAGAAGGTCAACTTGCAGAGCTAAGTTCTCAACTTTCAAGAAGGAGAACTACATAATCACCTCAAGCTTCAAGGAGATATTCACCAAGTATGGCTCATGAGGAGAGTCATGAAACTCTTACTTCAAAGGATGAAACTTTCAGAAAATATTTCTATGATATGAAAGAAATGGTGAAAGTTTTATTTGAGGAAAGAAATGCAAGGTTGCAAGGTGAAAGCTCAAACCCTCCAAAGGGTAATGAAGACAGTGGTGATAAAACTCCAAAAGGAAATGGAGGGAATGGTGATACTTCACTTCCTTCACCTTCATCTTCCACCTCTTCTACCATTTCAAAACCACCTCCAAATTCTCCAAAGGAACATGGTAAAATTCCTCTACAAACTCCTTTGCTTAAGCTTGATATTAAGTTTGAATTGCCTATGTACAATGGAGAGGTAAATGCTGAGAAATTAGATAACCGGATTCGTCAGATTGAAGTGTATTGTAGGATACAAAGAGTCAAAGATGATGAAACTAAGATTCAACTTGCTTCTCTTATATTGGAAAGTGCAACACTCATTTGGTGGGAATACAAAACTCAAGAGGACATGAAGAAACATGGTAAAGTTTTGTCCTCTTGGAATGATTTTATTGTTGCACTCAAAAGACGATTTAATCCATTAGCATACATGTAGAAAGATTTTATGGATTGGAAAAACTTTAGAAAAGCTAAAGGGAAAAGTGTGCAAAGCTACACTCAATAATTTAGAAGAAGAGCTTTGATTTTGGGTATAGATTTATCTTCTCAAGAAACTTTACTCAAATACATTGGAGGATTGCACAGCTACTTGAGGCACACAATACTTATGTTTAACCCTACAAATCTAGATGAAGTTTGTGTAGATGCAACTCATTTGGAAGCAAGGGAGGAATGAACCTCAAGAGGGCAGCAAGAAACCTTTTGTTCATGGAGACAAAGGAAAGAAGAAGTTCAAGGGAAATGGAAGAAATAATGCTTCAGTCAAGAAAGAGGGAGAGAAACTCTCATGTAAACATTGTTCAAAGGATGACCATGATAAAGACCATTGTTGGAAACTTCATCCTGAAAAGAGACCCAAAAAGTTCAGCCATAAGGGGAAACCAAAGACTACAACAACTACACAACATGATTTAGGTTTTGATTCAGGTGATGAAACAAAGATTACAACCATGGGTTTTCAAGGTAAGGATTCTATTGCAAGTATTGGTTCTTGAAGTAGTAGTAGCCTCAATGAAACTCAACATGAAAAAGAAAGAATAGAGCTTTTCAACATAAGGGTTATTTCAAAGCATACCAAGATAGATACTCTTTTTGATATTGGATCTCAAGAAAACCTCATATCTGAAGACCCTGTCAAGACATTAAAATTGGAAAATACTCCACATCCTAAACCATACCCTCTAGGATGGATATGCGACAATGCCAAATTGCATGTGACAAGAAGGTGTAAACTTAGATTTTCCATCACTGAAAATTTTATAGATGAGGTAGAGCTTGATGTTATTCCATTGGATATATGTGGTATTATGTTGGGAAGCCCATATTTATATGATAGGAGAGCCATCTTTCATCGTCATGAGAACAAGTATCAGTTTTTTTTTAAATGGAGTTGAGTACATTGTTAGAGCACATACAAAGAAGTTGAATTTGTCACTTGTAAATGTTGGACAAATGAAGAGATTAGTCAATGCTAGTAAGAATTTTGTCTTCTTGATGATCAAACCCAAAGACAATGTTGAGCACCTACACTACATTCAACATGCTTACAACCGGGCTAAGCACTCTTCGACTCAAACATCTCCATTTGAGGCATGTTTTGGTTATTTTCCAAAATCTCCTTTAGATTTTATCTTTGGGAAAGATATTGCTATTGATGGTCAATAAGACATTGATAGAGAAAATAAGTTCATTGAAAAAATTCAGTTGGTGCATCAAATGGTACAAGAACAGTTGGAAAAGAGCCAAGCCAAGTACAAGACAAGACATGAAAAGCATCGTGTTGATCACAATTTCCAAGTTGGAGATGAAGCTTGGATTTACATTAGCAAAGAGAGGCTTAAAGGACAAGGTAAAAAACTGAAACCAATTAGATATGGACCTTCAAGATTCTTGAAAAGATTGGTAACAATGCCTTCCGTTTGGATTTGCCTCCTTATATGAAAATGTATGCAGTTGTCAATGTTGAGAATTTGAGATTGTATGAGCCTCCTTTGATTGATGATCAAGGAGAGCATGTTCAGATTCCTTCTATAGATAATTTCTCGCCAGAATATCTTTCAGAACTGCATGAAGATACAATCCTTGACAGGAGGATGAGAACTTCAAAACGAGGGAATGTGGAATACCTTCGAGTTGGTCTTAAAGGCACAAATCAAAGCAAAGTTAAATGGAATGAGGTTGGAAAGGTGAGGGAACTGTACCCTCATCTTCAGATTGACTGAAAGTAGTCTTTTGGAGGTCCAAAATCTTCCTAATGGGGAGGAGTGATCCAAGGGATCAAAATATGCTAAAAAATCAAAGTGCTCAGAATTGCTTCAAAACAGACTCGTGCATAGGCCTCATCCTCGTGATCCCAATGCAACTTGAACAGGTTGAAAATAACATCTTATGCAAGAGATATCGCATTCTGTCCATTTCCTCAAATAGGCAAAATTTTGTTGACTGTACAGTTTGTACAGTCTGACGTGGCAGGGTTGTACTGCTGACGTGGCAGGTCTATACTGTTGACATGGCAGGGTCATACTAGTGATGTGGAAATTGTGTTGGCATGGTACATGGACCAATTGAAGGTCAACATGTTGCATGATCAAAGCGAATGTGAAGGTGCCACGTGGCCCAGCTAGGCGCTGCCACATGGCACCCCGTAATTGGTTGTTGGTAAAAGGTTTGTTGGGACTCCACTGAATTTGAACCCACGACCTTCTGGCTTGGGAGAATGACTTGGAACAGGCTGGGATACCAACCCACCTGTCATATGTTTCTTACCCTTATACCATCCACTATGTATTTAAGTTTGCATTAGTGTATGGTTCAAGCGAAGTCTGGACTAGGGCTTAGCCCCAACCCTTAGTCACACCACTCCCATACAACCTTTGGCGCGGGGTTTCAACAACATTGTCCAAAATCAAGCACGGGGGTTCCACGTGTTTAGCCCTCGGTTTTTCCATTCATCACATGACCACCAAATGCGCAAGAGTTTGCCAACAGATCTAGAATTGGCGCTAGGGTGTGGCCACATGGCTACCATGCGACCAAGACCTCCGTCGAGAAAGGCGTTATGACTCCTAACGGTGCGACAAATTGCCACCTTTTGCGGGATGCACTTGGGTGCTAGGTTTAGGCACGGGAAATGCCCAGAAGCCAAGTTCAGTTCACACATGTGCGTTTTGGAGGAGCAGAGACAACAAAGAATTGGGAAAAATTCCAGGGAGTGATTCCAACTCAGGTTTTGGCCAAACCAGGTTCAGGAAGAGCCCAACTAGGGGTTTTTGGATGTTCTAGAGCCATTGAAGCCATCTATTTCTCATTATGAACATTGTAAAACACTTATTTTGACACTTTGAGCATTAATGAAAATGATCCATTGGAAGTTGGACCAGGAGATGTAGCCCAAGAGAGGGGTGAAATCCTTTATCATTTTTTTGTGTTAATGTGTTTATTTTGATGGTTGTTATTACTGTTTATGCTGCTCATGATTAAGTAAAAACTCATTAAGTTTTATGTGATTGTAACTTGATCCTATTACCCAAGCACATATAATTTCAATTGCAAATTTAAAGAGACTCAAGACTTTTTCATTTTCATATCATTAGAACTGGTCAACTCTTGTGCTGACCACTCCGAAGAAAAGGAGTCTAGAACATGAAAGATTACCCGAAGTCCAAAGCCCCAAAGTCATGAAAAACGTTGATCTAGAGTTGCATAGAAGCATCCAACTCAAGTGTTGATTACTATGGCGAAAAGAAGTCAAGAATAGGTAATATTACCCGAAGGTCGAAGCCCCGAAGTCACATCAACCATTGATCTGGATTAAAACATGAGAATCATCAAATCACAAAGAGATTGTCAACTTCGGTGCTGACCACTTCGACGGAAAAGGGCTTAGAACATGTAAGTTCACCTGAAGGCCGAAGTTCCAAGGTCATGAAGTAAGACACGTGGCATACACAGTAATAGCCCATGTCGGCAAGGACACATGGTGCATTCAGATGGTGACAAGTGTCAAGTTCTAGTTGGCACTTTAGGTGTACGAAAGTCACGAATCTAGGTGACATGTGGAAGCCACTCAACCAGTGCCATGTCAATAGTGACATCAACAAGCTACATCACTCCAAGAGTAAGTCCTTTGGGGATATCCATGTTAATATTATGGTAGTTGCGGGAGGTATTTACCTCTACATGTGAACCTGACGAGAATAGAAGATTCCAGGAAGAAAGAGAAACCCTAATGAGTTGGCTAATAACCCTAGAAGACTTTTCGGCTCAAGAAGATAATTTATATTAGGCTATTAGCCTCCAAGAGAAGAAGTCAGCCAGAATTAATAATAATATACTGAACAGACACATACCCAGAAGGAGAAGTCTGCCCCAACAAAACTGGAAGGATTACTATAAATACAGGGCGCCAGTTCTCATTTGTAGCATCTCAGAATTGCAATTTCCCAGTTGGTGTGCACTGCAGTTGCAGTCTGGTGCGCAGGTTTGGAGGAGGGTTGCAGCTACAGCTGCAACAGTAGCTGCAGCTGCAACAACAACTAGTTTCAGTATTGGCTTGAATATCTCTTGGCTAGGGTTTGGAACATCTGATCAGCTTTTTGTGATGCGCTATCCTTGTGGATTGATGCACTACTCTTTTTTTGGCTATCTAGCCTAGGGTTTGCTTTCGGAGTAATTCTCAGTTAAGGTTAAGGTGCTCGGAGGGAGGCTTCAGCCTGTGGTTGGGTAACAAGGGTATCGTCAATGGTAAAACGGGCACACCATCTTCTATATTCTAACAGGTTATGGGCCCACACCCCTTCAGTCAGCCTAAAACACTGGAAGGAAACATAGCCGCTAGATATTGAGCTCGTTGAGGAACTGTCGCTAGGGTTACTAGTAGGAGCAACTTCCAAAAGCACTGCAGCTAGGGCTACCAGCAGAAGCAGTTGCAGAAACCCTAAACCTCTTGTCAAGGCACCTTAAGTGACGAGATTGACATAATCTCCAGATAGATCAGTGCGCCCTAGCCCAGCACATTTCCTGGTACTCTCAGAAGGTCAAGACGTGAAGTTTGGATTTCTGGTCAAATCTAGGGTTTGACCAAGTCAAGCAAGCCATGACGAACTCTATGAAGTCTGAGAACAAGCTAGATGGAGCCTCTAACTTCAGATCATGGAATACAAGGATTGACCTCATCCTCGCTAAGAATAAAGTGTTGGATATTGTGAAAGGAAAGATCGTGAAACCAGAGTTTAAAGAAGGAGAAGAGAAGGAACCGCAGAATGTTGCAGCTATGGAGAAGTTCAAAGACGTTGACATCAATGCCATGAGTATCATAGTGGATTCCATAAAAGACCACTTGATACCCTACATCTCCCATCTTGACTC
>ML802986.1:191329-202172 GCA_009831015.1 Picea engelmannii
CCATGGACCCAAAAGTAAAAGAAAAACATGAAGAAGAACATAAAGATTCCAAGAAAGAAAAAGAAGAACCAGAACAACCAGTCATTGTATCAAGAATCACAAGATTACCAACCTGATATGAACTCACTAAAAGCAATCAAGCAAAAGAACTGAAAGTCGTGATGAAGAATAGTGTATGGAAGACTTATGAATGAAAGCATTGCAAGATCCAGAACCAGAGGTTCTCTCAGATGGAGGGAGAAGACTATGATGATTGATTGTTCCAAGTACACCAGACTTATCTCTATATAAGTCATTATATTATCCGCAACATCCATGAGTCAGAATTCTACTTCAGATGAATGCAAAGAATATTCTCTAGAGAAATTGAATAAAGAGCGTATGAAGAGCAATCTCAAGACTTTGAGACATACCAGAATGAGACTCCTATATGCAGATAAGAAGAAAACAACTTGGTGGAGAACCTCTAGTGCACAACATAAGCGTAGTGAATATTTCCTATAACATCAAGATGACTACTCAGAAGATCAGATCTCATGATGACAGAAGAAGTGCCACATGGATATGTTTCAGTTCTCCAACTATACTCTATTGTTCAGATCTACATGAAGCCTTCACAGTATTCCAGACTAAAGTACAAGCATTACATTATCCATGATGAAGTCCAGAACGAAGAAAGTGATTCTCCAATACATATCTTCGCAGATGAGCAGATAAGCATACATTTTGGTAAATCCTCTATTCAAGATGAAAGAACTTGCATACTCAAGCTAGAGCTCGTGGAAATAACTCTCTTAGCTGGAAGGGAAGACTCTCCAAACTAGAAGAAGGTACGCAAACATTTATTTTTTTGATTGAAATAACTCTCCAGTTAGGAGGGAGCATTGAAAATATTATTTATCTTTGTAATAGTCCAGATTGGACAGATGCTTTCCTGTTCGGAAAGTGGATTGAGATTTCTAACGGACAATGAGTTCCCATTATAGTTAACATGGGAGGCAGACTGATTGTTGATGTATCATATACATCGACTTCCCATTATGGGGAGTGGTCTAGGACAGTCATTCTTCTTGGCAGTCACTCTGAGTAGTGGTCAAGCAGAATGGTCCACCTCACCGGGCAGTCATTCTTTCGAAGTTCACAGTTGTGAGCAGTTTCGAAGAATCGTCCGTTTTGGAGGTTGATGCAGGACAAACATTCCTTGAGGGCAGACTCATTCTCTCCAAGTTACACTTTGTTTAGTGTCTAAGGAATGGCCCAGGGTGGGGAATGGTCCGGACAATTATTCCTCGAGGGAAGACTCATTCTCTCCAGGTTACACTTTGTTTAGTGTCGGAGGAATGGCCCAGGGTGGGGAGTAGTCCAGGCTCAGCAATCAGGGACAGTTCTTCCTCGAGGGAAGACTCATTCTCTCCAAGTTACACTTTGTTTAGTGTCGAACGAATGGCCTAGGGTGGGGAATAGTCCAGGACAGTCATTCCTTAGGGCAGACTCATTCCCTCCAGGATACACCTTGTTTAGTGTTGGAGGAATGGCCCAGGGTAAGGAATGGTCCAAACATTTCTCGAGGGCAAACTCATTCTCTCCAGGTTACACTTTGTTTAGTGTCGGAGGAATGGCCTAGGGTGAGAAATGGTCCAGGCTCAGAAATCAAAAATAATCCTTCTTCCTTGGTTGAGAAGAATGGGGCAGATAGCCCATTGTTGGTATTTTATATTGAGGGTAGACATTCTTTCAGATCTCAGAGATGTGAGTGAAAGATTGGCCCATATGATTATTGTTGATATTCTATACTGAGGGCAGACACTCTTTCAAATCTCACAGACGTGAGTGAAAGATTGGCCCAATTGATTCAGTTTTTTATCATAACATTGTTTCTATGCATATGAAGACTACTGTGGTGGCAGACATTCTTTCAGATCTCACAGATGTGAGTGAAAGATTGGCCCAGTTGATTCAGTTTTTATCATAACATTGTTTCTATGCAGATGAAGACTACTGTGGTGGCAGACATTCTTTCAGATCTCACAGACGTGAGTGAAAGATTGGCCCAGATGATACAATTTTTATCATAACATTGTTTTCTATGCAAGATGCTCTTAGATGTTTGTTATGAAGACTATATGACAGTAGATGAGGACTACTGTGGTGAATGTGTTTCACTGCTCACAACTATGCGTTGTTGATCAAGTACTTGTGTGTTACTTGATGTGGTAATTAACCATTGGATTGTAGTTGTGTACTACTATGAATAGACACAGGTGTGTTCTATCCTTGTTCTAAATGCCTTGAAGACTATCAGCAGTTTATTGGAGACAATGATCATTCAGATGAATGATGAACAAAGATTTTCCAGACAGAAAACAATTCAGATCTTTTACTCCTCTTGTATTACTCTATGGTGAGAGTGACTTATCCAACATCATATCTAAATACTCAGATGAAGTATGGTTTTGATAGATGATGCAGCTGATGGTGATGGTGATGCTCATGATCTAGTCATGAAATAGTCTAGATGACTATATTGATGCTACCGGGTAAATGGTATATTTTGTGCTCAAGTCCATTACCTGTAAATACCTCTCTATCTAGGAGGGAGTGTTAATATTATGGTAGCTGCAGGAGGTATTTACCTCTACATGTGAACCTGACGAGAATAGAAGACTCTGGGAAGCAAGAGAAACCCTAATGAGTTGGATAATAACCCTATAAGCCTTGTCGGCTCAAGAAGATAATTTATATTAGGCTATTAGCCTCCAAGAGAAGAAGTCGGCCATAATTAATAATAATATATTGAACAGACACATACCCAGAAGGAGAAGTCGGCCCCAACAAAACTGGCAGTATTACTATAAATACAGGGTGCCGGTTCTCATTTGTAGCATCTCAGAATTGCAACTTCCCAGTTGGTGCGCACTGCAGTTGCAGTCTGGTGCGTAGGTTTGGAGGAGGGTTGCAGGTGCAGCTGCAGTAGCAGCTAGTTTCAGTATTGGCTTGAATATCTCTTGGCTAGGGTTTGGAACATCTGATCAGCTTTTTGTGATGCGCTATCCTTGGGGATTGATGCGCTACTCTTTGTTTGGCTATCTAGCCTAGGGTTTGCTTCTGGAGTAATTCTCATTCAAGGTTAAGGTGCTCGGAGGGAGGCTTCGGCCTGTGGTTGGGTGACAAGGGTATCGTCAATGGTAAAACGAGCACACCATCTTCTATATTCTAACAATCCAGTTTCTACTACCAACAAATACCTTAACCGTCAAAGGCCGAAGTTAATGATGGTCATTGATCTAATATCTTCCGGGTTCTCTCGATCGTTGATAAAGTACAGTGGAAGCATAGAGTTAGCATAAATCATGAAGTAACACTAACCGTTGATCTACTTTGGGAGCGTTCTCAACCATTGATCAAGCATAGTGGAAGGATAGTGTAAGCGGAGGTGTTAACCGACAACAAGCACTCACCACAACTTTATGACTTATTTGGTAGGTTATCACTCTGGAGGAATTGAACTACTTCAGAGTTCTAGTAACCCAGAGTCTCGTAGTACTAAAGCTCCGAAATAATATCTGGACCATTGAAGTTTATGGACACACATCAACTCAATATTAATAGAGTATACACACTTAGGTGAAATTTATTCTGGGGGAATTGGAAGTTTATAAAAAGAACAAACTCCCGAAGTCGCGAAGTACCGGAGGAAACGACAACCGTCCATCTCACGATTGAATCACAACCATTAGATAAGGATAAGAAAATTGTGAGAAATGAGTCTTTTAAAAGAATGATCAGACCATTGATCTGAAATTGTGATCAACGATGAGGATTAAACCATGAATCAAAGTTTCTCGAGATATAACACTTTGAAAGATATCACTTCAGAGATAGCAAGATTTGGTGAAGAGAAGAAAAGTTCCAGAGAGACAAAGCCCGGAGAACACGGTTCCAACACTGGACATATGGGGTTTAAAAAGAAAAAATGGGAAGAATTCTGAAGCACGAAACATTCGTCTCATGATAGAGGAATAAGGGTGAAACAAGAGGCAACGCTTAAAAACATGGTTTGAAGGAAGCGCCTCCGCAGAACTCGATTTCTGCAACACTTGCAATGGCAGGTTTTTAGCCAGAACATAATAAATGCAAAACAAGGGATTTGAAGTCTTTAAATCAAACTATTAATGATAATAATTCTAATAGAAATTATTATTATTAATTCAAATGAAGAGGTGAATGAAGAGGTGTAATGGTTCAAACAAAGGGACATAATGCTTCTAGCTCATACCTATTGGGAGACTATATATATAAACAAGGAAGTATGGTGAACAAAAGATGTAGTTGAATTTGTTAAAGTATATATATTTATATATAATGGATTGAATGCAGGTTCATTCTATCAAGTTGGTGCATGTTTACAAGTTGGGTCTTCTAGGATTGGATTCCTCACATCTTAGTTGGATCTGAGATCAACAAGATGGGACTTGTTACGAGGGTTGGATTCCTCATTTCTCAGTTGGATCTGAGACCTACAATTTGGGTCTTGTAACAAAGAGTTGGGTCTCTCATAATTGTTTAAAGATGAAGATTGATCTTATGTATTCATTCAAGTTAAATAAATAAATAAAATATTTATTCTTTTATATATTGGTTGAGAAATTGAAATAAATATATGTTGTTCAATTAATTTATGAAAAGTGGAAAATTGTCCAAAGTTTTGTGACATTGATTCACCCCACCCCCCCATCTTAGTGTCAAGTGTACATTCAACAATTGGTATCAGAGTGGGTGCCTTCAACATAATTTAAACACTGGAAGGTAGATTATGAAGAAATGGGTGGACAAATTGCTATCTCGACAAATGAAGCTCTCTTATTTGATAGAATAGATTATTCATCATGGAGGGGAAATATGAAAAGATGTTTGAAGTCAAGAGGATCTGGAGTTTGGGATTCGGTAGTAAGTAAGCCCTAACACTTAACTACTTCAAAGAGCAAAACCAAAACTGCAAAGGAAGCAAAGAGAAACAATTAATTAGCCTTAAAAGAAATACAGGATGGATTGTCAAACCAAGTCAAAGAAAATATGAGGCACTACAAATCTACTAAATAATTGTGGCTCTAGCTAGAAATTTTTTATCAGAATGAAGCACAAGAAGAAGAGAAATCCTATCAAAGTAAGGAACAAGGCTCAGAAAAGGGGAATTCCAATCAGATTGAAGAAAAAAATACATATAAAGAGAATTTTGGTAAGAATAACGAACAAAACACAGAAGATGATACTTCCATCAAAGAATTGATGCAAACCCGAGTTATCAACAGAGATGACTATTACATGAAGGAATTGATGAATACCTCAGTATTCACTAAAGAAAAACTATTAGATTTTAAGAATGATGTTATAACTACATTTGAAGTGATTAGTATGGAACCAACAAATGGTCTATATATTGAAGTAACTAAGGATGTTCTTTGCGAGCTTGAATACACAATTATGTGCACTTTTGAAGAGTTGGAGAAACTTCAAAATAAATATGTGTTGCTACTACAACAGTTAGATCAATCTAACCATGAAGAGCATGAACAAAATATTTAGCTAGAAAACAAGGAAGAAGAACGCAAAAGATTGAAGACCGAAGTTGCTAATATAACAGAAGAAATGGAAGAATTAAGGACACATGACAATAAAAGAAAAGAAGTACTAGAAGAGACAGAAGAAATGGTCATCTTTCTAAAAACTCAACTCGAAGAAACTAAGAAAAATGAAGAAGCCCAAAAGATCCAATTAAATAAAAGAGAAGAATCATGTCACATGTTGGAATTGGAAATTATTAACGTTAAAAAGATAAATGAAAGTACTAATGCAACTCTAATGACTCAAATTGAAGAAGCTAAGAAAAATGAAGAAGCACATAAGATCCAATTAACTAAAAAGGAAGAATCATGCCACAGGTTGGAATTGGAAGCCATTGACGTCAAAAGGATTCAACTAGAAAAGAGGGAAGAAATCAAAATATTTAAAACTAAAGTTTTTAATCTAACAAAAGATATGGAAGAGTTTAATACATATGCAAAAACTATGAAATGCAAAGAAGTCTTAGATGAGACAGAAGAAATAGTCATCAATCTAAAGACTCAACTTGAACATGCTAAGGAAATGGAAGAAGCCCTAAAGATTCAGCTGACTAAAAAGGAATAGACATGTCACATGTTGAAATAAAAAATAGTCAATCTCAAAAAGATGATTGAAAATACAAATAAAACTGTCAATTTCCATAATAGCTCAGCCATCCTAGATAAGATTTGGAACAGTCAAAGATCGGTTGATGACAAAACTGGTCTTGGATACAATAAAAAAAGAAGACAATGACAAGTGGACCACCATTTACAAACATGAGAAAGGATCATCCTTCTCAAAAGGAAAAGGTGCAATTAAAAAGCAATTACAAGTCATGAACTTTGTTAAGGAAGGAAGCTACAGAAGTAAAAAGGAAGAAGAAAATCAAAAGACAAATCTCTCAAGCAAAAATAAATTCAAGAATGGAAACACCTTCAATGGATATTGCTTTTCTTGTCATAACCTTGGCCATAAAGCAATGGACTACAAGAAACTACAGAAATGATATATAGGAAAATCCAAAAACTCAATTAGATATTGGAGATGCAATTTTTTTGGGCACACAACAAAATTTTGTCATACAATGAGATGTTACAACTGTGACAGGTTTTGGCACAAATCCCAAAGCTGCAAGAGTTTAGAAAGTCAACCCTTAAACAATTCATTCAAGTCAGGGAGAAAACCTAATAAAATTTGGAAGAACAAAGGAGATGACAAATCTCCAAAAACACAATTAGAAAGAAAAGTTCCAAAAAGCAGAATATCTCATAGAAAAATATGGAGAAGAAAATATGAAGGAGAAAACAAGAAAGATGATCTTGCACCTGAAAATGAAGAAATTAATAACAAGAAAATGATGGGTGGAGGTCCTAATAAGGAATGTGAAATTCAATATGAAATAGATCAATCTCAATATAGGGAAGTCCTTATAGAAGAATATGCCACAATCTTGATGATGTCATAATCCTTTAGCCAAAGAAAGAAAAACCATTGATAGGGGGAGTTATAGAATACAAGAAGGGGAAAATGGACAAAGGAGAGCATTGCCTTAGAGGGAGTATAACCTTAGAGGGAACAAGAAAAGATACTTTTTGTCATTTTTGTAAAAAGGGGAGAAGAGAAAAAGTAGCAGAGAGGTTCAAGGGGTATCAATCAACAAAGATCAATTGATATTAGAAAAGATCAATTCATAACAAAATTAGTATTAGATCAATTGGTATCAATCCTCAATTGATATTCCTGTGAAATATAAAAGAAGAATAAGCAGAGCAAAAAGATCAGTAAGATACATACTCTTGTTCTATTTGACAAAGGAAAGACAATAAAAACTCAAGGGGAGTATTTTGGTTATCAAATAAGAAAGTAATTAGATTAGGTTTAAAAGACTTGATCATTACAAATTGGTATCACTACAATTTGGTATCAAGAAGACTACTTATTTGAACACAAATATCCCAATGAACTAAGATAAGCAGTTAGTAAATTCACGGGGGGAGGAAAATAGTCAGAGCCTCACTCTTTTTCATTGATGTCAAAGGGGGAGAGAAGCAGTAAAACAAATTTCAACAGAAAACAAATTTGGCATTAGATAGAAAAGGAGATCAGAGATATGGGGAGAAAAGGTATGAAATCAATTTTCTTTTACAGATATGTTGCTCTCAATGACAAGGGGGGAGATTGTTGGCATTATTGATTGTGTGTTGTCATTGATGGCAACATGAATCAATCATGAACAAATTTATACAACATGAATCAATCGTGAACAAAGTTATACATTTTGCATTAGTGTCAGGATGGCCAATAAGGTATGTCCATATGCAATGAAGGGTCATTGATGGAAAGAGAATGCAACATAGAACCAAGGCTAAAGTTCAAAAGAAAAAACGTATGTTAAATGTCATGTCATCGATGTAATATTTGATCACTGTCAAGGATCGATGATCTTTGTTACAGGTACATTTCCCAAAGCTCATAAGAGATAGTGCTTTTGAAGTCGTGCAATAGATCAGTTTTCATAAAGAGATTTTTTATAGGTGGAAACCTTTATAAAAATCAAGCAACTGGAGTCATTCATCCAGAATTCGAATGTAAATCTGATTGTTGGATCATAGAGGAAACCTATGTAAAGGAGAGAATCGTGGCCATATGATTGAATATTCAGGAGTGACTTAAACTGTCAGATCGTGTAGGAGGAACAATGGTCAAATTCGGAGCTGACTACTTCGGATAAAATTACCCAAAGGAAAAATATTTTAGCCGAAGACGAAGTCTCGAAGTGGACATGATTCGTTTGATCTCAGAAAAATTTCGAGAGTAATATTGATCGTCCGATAAAAATAAAGTGGAAGGATAGGATAAGCAAGGCCAAGGCACGAAGTTCCTGATTAAAATCATCAGATAGCATCAGGAAAGATCTCAGTTGTTGGATTAAAGCTGAGTAGAACTGGTCAACTCCGACGCTGACCACTTCGGAGAAAAGGAGTCTAGAAAAAGCAAGATTACCCGAAGGCCGAAGCCCTGAAGTCACGACAAACATTGATCTAGAGTGAAATATTACAACCGTTAGATCAAATTTGCGTAGTAGCAACCAACTCCGATGTTGATCACTTTGGTGAAAATAAGTCAAGAATAGGTAAGATCACCCGAAGGTCAAATCCCCGAAGTCACGTCAACCGTTGATCTTGATTAAAACATAAGAATCATCATATCAAAAGGAGACTGTCAACTTCGACGCTGACCACTTTGGCGGAAAAGGGTTTAGAACATGTAAGTTCACCCAAAGGTCGGAGTTACGAACTCACGAAGTAAGAAACATGATACACACAGTAATAGCCCATGTTAGCAAGGACACGTGGCAACCAATCAACCAGTGCCATGTCAACAGTGACACCAACAAGCTACGTCACTCTGGGAGTAATGTTGAAATATTGTAGCTGTAAAGAGTATTCTATTTATTATTGATTTATTATTCATTAGATCAATCCCCTTTTGTGGATTGATCATGTTGGGCATTGTAATTGACCAAATCCCCTTTTGCGGATTGGTCAAACCCTAAATGTAATATGAAAATTAAGAAGTTGTCCCCCGGGAAAATTAAAGTGGTTCTAACCACCCAGAAAGAGAAGTTGGCCCTACTAGTGAAGAGACACCTCCTTTCAACACTTGCTAGTTTGTATAAATAAAGGAAGCCACCGCCTCATTTGCACACTCACTCATTCGATCATCCAGAGCGCAACTTTGGTAGCTGCAATTGAAGAAGAAGGAAGAGAGAGAGGCACATTACTTGGGAAAGGATATTCTCTAGTGTTTGGTTTATTGTCTTGGCATTGTATTGGCTATCTATATTAAGGAAGTTTTTGCTGGGTTTTCTTCCCCATGAGGGTTTCCGAGGATAAATGTTGTGTATCTTGTGATTGTGTTTCTCTCAGTGATCCTATCTATGCTATGGTTATCTAGTAAATTGAAAAGAACCTAATAATAGCTTAAACTCTAACATGGAATCAGAGCTAAGCTGAAGAGAGCATCTTTCATAGGAAAAAGAAAAGCGTCATTGTTGTCGTACAAGAAAATTAGGGCTTTTATTGAAGAGGAATTTCAGCCCAAAAGTCATCTAGAAAAGTGCACCCGAGCCCAAGGAACTCTTTGGCACCTTCAACGCACCTTTTCAGTGGATAGAACTCCCGAAAAGTGAAACCCTAGTTTTCACTAGTACCAGAAGTACCAGGAAACCATAAATACCAGAAAACTAGAAGCACCAGTCCAAAAATCTGTTGGTCAAGTTTGAAGGGGAAAAATTTGGATTTTCTGAAATCTAACCACACTAGGCTACTCGCCTCAGCCAAGCACACCTCTTGGTAAGTTTAAAATTCAATTCTGAGCATTTTCATTTTTTGGTCATTTTCCTAGCTCCAAGTAAAAGATGTTTGCAAGCACTAAGCTTGTTGACAAGCTAGAAAGTGTGGAAAACTTTTGTGCCTGAAAGTATAGGATTGGACTCATTCTTGAAGAGAATGACCTAGCAAGATTCATTAAAGAGAATGTACCAGAACCCGTCGATGCTACAGCTAAAGTAAAACACCAAAATGACACATTTAGGGCCAAAGGAATCATTGCAGATTCTATCAAAGATCACTTGATTCCTCAAGTGGATTCAAAGAAGACTCCAAAAGAAATGTTTGATGCCCTAACCAGATTATATGAAGGGAAGAACATCAATCAGAAGCTGAATCTAAGGACTCAACTCAAGAATACAAGGATGCAGAAAGGAGAAACAATGCAAGAATATTTCTCCAGAATATCACAATTCAAAGAACAACTAGAAGCAATTGAAGATACTATAGATGAAGACGAAATTATAATGATGACCCTTAATGGTCTCACAAGACCTTGGAATGCATTCATCCAAACTATTTGTGCCAGAAAAGATAAACTACAATTTGACAGTATTTGGGAAGAATGTGTTCAAGAAGAAGCAAGAGTAGCTAACTGAGAAGATTTGCTATCAAGAGATGAAGATCAAGCCCTAGCTACTCACACTAAAGGAGGAAGAAAGAAGTCTTACTTCCAGAAAGAAACCCATAAGAAGTCTCACCCCCAAAACAAATTCATACATAAAGAATCTCAACCAAGGATATTCCAGAAGTTTCAGAAAGGACAAAGAAGAGAAAAAGATTTATCATCCTACCAATGTTACCATTGTGACAAGATGGGACATATTGTGAAACATTGTCCAGCTAGA